>PPKM02000014.1:0-229562 GCA_003707685.2 Ogataea pilisensis
ATGCTTGGGTAGGCACACATATACCTCTAAGTAACTAATCGACATGATTTATGTACAAGCAATGGCAATAACGGCCATAATCAATGACTCTCTTCTTCTGCTTCTTCCGTCTCTAAAATACTTCTTTCCACACAACTTCTCACATTTTTCTATCCACTCTATTCAACTTCTTAGCAGTCTTAGCATTCGTCTTAGTTCTTTGACCGTGGACAGGCAAACCTATAGCGTGTCTTAAACCAACATAAGAACCTGTTTCTTTCTTGATTTGAATATTGGCTCTAATTTGGGCTAACAACTTAGATCCAATCGTCATTTCAGACAACTCTTTGGTTATTGACATTGCTTGCTGCTCTGTAAGTTGATGCATTCTCATACTTGGGTAGAAACCTAATTTAGAACAGATAGTAGTTGCTTTTTGAAGACCAATACCGTAGAATGTATGCGCCAAACCGTACTTTATTATAAATGATATCAATATCACAATATAGAAGATAGTGTTAGTAACATTCTTGTCTTGAGAAATTTAATAAATACCAGTAACTCAATAGTTATATAATCACTTACGTTGATCTTGTACTTGCCCTTAACAGCCTTACCTAAAATGTGAACAACCATACTGATAATATATATGTGGATCAACTGTGATATGATATGATTAGCCCAGTTTTTTTCCTATATCAAATTCGATTTGATCAATAAGTAGGTAATATCAACTAATTCAGTAATTATTCAAATTATTTCACTTCACTCACTGAGCTTTCGCTGCACTACAAATTTACCCGGTGCGAGGATGTTTTACAGGCGGGTAGGGTAATCAATGTGTGCTTTTTTGTACACCCCCGGCTCTCAGATACGTGGAGAGTTTACCAATTTGTCCCGATTTTGGTGTCTGGTGAGAGAATAGTTTGGTGTGTATAGGTAGGTGATGAATAATAAAGATCCTTAAAAAGATTGTAGGGTAATGTGTTTGAGCTAGGGAACACTGGAACTTGTGTATTTTCAGCTAAAGAGGACGCTGGGTGCAATGTTGTTTAATGTTACTGTTTCTCGCCAAATTGACGCCAGTTTATGGCTCCTCCCTCTGATTCAATTTTTTGTATAATCTGGCCCAACTGCTATATATACACTTAGTTATATCTTTAATAATCTTCAAGTTTTCTGAAACATAGCACAAAAAAAAACAAGACAAACGTAAACGCATGTTTTGTCCGACTTGTAATCCTGAAAAAAAAAATTCAGCTGAACCTTTAATATTATTAATTAATCGCATATTACAAACGAAAGCCGTCCTATTGTAATTTGCTTTGATCATAATAGTGTACAAAAAGAAATTACTAGCCTCTTGTAATTTGCTTTGATCATAATAGTGTACAAAAAGAAATTACTAGCCTCTTGTTTTGAATGGTTACTTTATACTTTTTTTTGATAGAGCAAACACAAGTGCGTTTGTGGTGCCAAAAAAAATACTTCATAGAGGATCCCTTTTTCGCCTCTGATTTGGTCTCAAGAACCTACAAAAACACTCGGTCCTTCTTGCTCAAACAAAGGAGGAAA
Source organism: Ogataea pilisensis (assembly GCA_003707685.2). Lineage (NCBI taxonomy): Eukaryota > Fungi > Ascomycota > Pichiomycetes > Pichiales > Pichiaceae > Ogataea > Ogataea pilisensis. Next base: position 1,555 of record PPKM02000014.1, read on the forward strand.
GTAAAAATAATCAACTTTTTTGTTTGCTTAAAACAAAACGATCATAAAATTTGATGAATGGATTGACAGTATTTTCAATTTAATTTGTTTAAAAATATTCATATTAAAGAATTTTCACTTTTTTTTAAACAATGTGTCAAAATATTAACCCAATCATGATATTGCAATACATAATTGAACCACAATTTGTTTTTAACAGAATTCTCGCAGATTTTTATTTGTTGAACCAACAGTTTGAAATCCTAATATACTGACCGTATCATTAACCTCAAGTCAATTTATAAAGGTACGAAAAAACAGCTATTTGTCCAAAAAATCATATTCAATCAATAAATCGCAAAACAGTAGTAGCAGCTCCCTGTTTTCTTTGATTAAAAATGTAACTATATGCACCTCTAAGTCATGTGCATATATTAAATGACTCAATTACCTCTCCGCCAAAGGGATTTGGCGCTGAAAATTGATGCTGTAGTGTAACAGAGATGAACCGTTAACAGTTTTGATATACATCAGTTGTAACTCACAAGTTGTTACTTCGATGACGAAACCTTAAATAACAATAATATAACCGGGCAAACTTATGTTAAAGTACAGCCACCGGTCTCGTACACCGTTAAGTGCCCTTATAATATTCCGTCTCGATATAAATAAAGATATATGTATATATTCACCATGACCCAAACTCATCACCAAAAAAAAAAAAATTAACCCAAAAGTCAATATATAGTAGAATACCTATAGATACTAAACAAACGATACCTTTCATGTAACTTATACTAGCTACCAATCAACAGATGCAAAACCATAAAAAATACCAAAAAAAAACAAACACGGAAACACCAAAAAATTTGAACTATAACGCTGTCGAAATTCTATTACTTATCTCCATACCTATTTCCAACCTTAAAATAACTAGCAATCTGATCAACCCAATCGTAGTTAAGAAACTAGCGACACCGATAGGAACAACGGCAAATACTGTAATATTGTAAAGATCTACCGTTCTTGGGATTTTCTTCTTCTTTTTGTCCTTTTTTTTTCGGTTCACAGAAGGACCTAGTTGATAATGTTTGATAGCTTCTAACTCAAGTACTCCATCCTCAGCGTTATTGTTCCTTGAAGCCCTCATTTCATGTTCTGCTTGTCCTTGTCCTTGTCCTTGTTCTTGTTGTTCATTTGCACCCTCAACTTTTTCTTCAGCATTAAGCTGTTTGTCTAACAAATGTTGATCTAGCCTTAGATTTGAAGTGACAAAATTTTGAATAATATAGATCAAAGTCATAGCACAACTGATGATTATCCACGTTGGCAAGCAATACTCGTTCTCTTCATTATTGAAAACGAATGAAATCAATTCAACCAACAATATTATAAATAATGACATACTCAACATTCTAACCACTGCCGCTGATATAGCATACATGACAATCCAACGAACCATCAACCCATCTAATATCGAATAAGACAAGTATCCACTAACTATACACCAGATTCCAGCTAAAAAAAACTCTGAAGCTCTCACAGAGCTATAATTCACACGATAAGGATCTTCGTTTACCATACGGTACCAACTTCTCCAAAGTATGAACAAGTATTTGAGAATAATGAGTAGTGAGAAATCACGGCATAAAGCTACAGCAGTATGTTGCCTTGGATTCATTCTTTTCAAACCTAATTCTTTCAATGATTTTTTTTGTAAATTGATGTCTGTATATGCAGTTGATGAAATACCAAATAAGACATTTTGATCGGCCAATATTCCATTAGATGTCTCTACTAATGTTTCTCTAGAATTAGTCCTTGAATGCAACTGCTGAAGAGTGGACTGTTGACGAACAACATGATCGTTATTATTGTTGTTATCACCATCGATTGCACTTATTCTAGGCCACTGGCTGCTAATATTATTATGTGAAATTGAATTTTCTCCGAGATGTGAACTGTTAATACCGTTATTTGCCACAGTCAAACTATTATATGACGAATTACTCCTCAGCCCATTGTTACTATGTCTCCGATACGATGATATTGAATTATTGTTACTGTTGACATCATTATTATTATTATTAACGCCGTCGTCCGTAAGACCGAGCAATGGAATTGATGTCACTATTGACCCATCAGCGAAAACAGTGGTCAAAGACGATGATGACGCAGCAGCTGATCCTGTTGCAATGTAGGAAGGTAATTGTTCTTGAATGATTTCAATCTCAGCTTCTGAATCTGTAGGCGGTGGATGATTTGCGTAATCTGAGTCGTAGTCCAGTTGTGTTATCATTGGTGAGTGGTTACGTATTAAAAAATTGATCTATTGACCTATTTTTCTATTTTTTTTTCTAGTGTTTTGTCGTCTGGTGATGTATAAAAACGGACGGTTTTGGATAAGGATTTACAGAATATAGAATATGAGAGTTCAAATACTAGAAACAATGCGTGGATAGAAAGATATTACTTGAGCGATGCAATTGGTCAATATGTCCATGAATATTAATCTTATTTTCATCTGTTCAATTGCATGAAAAGTGTAGACAATCTTGTAGAAAGTAAGGTTTGAATGATTTAAATTATTTTATTTTTGTTGCTCGTATCTATTTTTTTTTTTTCGCTCGTATTTGGCTACTTTTTGATCGGATCGATCCATGCGCACTTTTCAATTTAGCGACAAGTTTTGAGATTTTAATATTGGTATTTACATTACAGATAAGGAAAAGTTTGAAAATGATCGATTTCAATATTTACTACGATTTACAATGTTGTAGATTTCAAAAGCAAGCTTAATTAAATGTAAGTAAGCCTAGAACACCCTAAAAAGATATCAAAATGGTTGGAAAGCAGTATATGGTGACTGCCGTGGGAAGTGAAGAAGAATCAATCATATGTAGATAGTTATAAAGATAAAATTATATAACATTAAAAAAGGAAATGAAGAACAAGTAATAAAATGAGAGAAAATTAAGGCAAGATCATGAAAAAAGAAAAACAGCTTAGTAAAAATTTGATTTTTTTTGTTTAATAAATGTCTTTGCTGCCTAAGAAATTCATTGGAAAGGTTTTTTGATTAAGTAGAGAACCAAGACACAAGCAAGGAAAATTTCAGCGCTGAGAAGTCCTGCACCACCTTTGAAAAAAATCTCTTTTTCTGTTTTATCATCAAAAGTCTTCAAATCATCTCCAATTTATAAAGCTTCCAATTGTTCACTAATTTCAGCCAATTCAGCTTGTGCTTGTTGATATTTAGCTTCTAATTCTTCAAATTTCGTTTCCAAATCATCTTTTTCAGTTTCCAAAGAGGTGACTTTCTTTTCTAAAGTTTCAGCTTTAATGTCAGTTTCTCTTAATTTAGCAGTTGTTTCTTTCAATTTAGCATCGGAAGCTTCTAATTCTTCTTCTAATAATAAATTCTTCTTAGTGTAATTTTCATTAGATGATTTTAAAGAATGAGAATCACCTGCAATTTTCTTATGTTCAGCAAGTTCATTTTCAGTTTTCTCTAAATCTTCTTCCAAGACTTGATTTTTTCTAGTCAAAGCTTGAATTTGGTTATCTTTCTCTAAAGATTCTTGTTCCATTTCTTTAACTTTAGCTGCATATTCATCTGCTTTTTCTTGCCAGTTTTCAGCGTCTAGCTTTAACTTGTTTAATTTCTATAGATTGAGATTCATTGTGGTTATAAAAGAAGTATATGTTAGTACTTGAACAAATGAGTATATATTAATTGTAGATGTTTATATCCATTAATTGACATGAGAATCGATTAGTTGCAAACTCAACAAAGAACATTGCCATAGCCATAGCCATAGCCATAGCCATAGACTTCAGCGGGATCACAGAGGTCAAAAAAAGAAGGAAAAGCACACAAAGATAAAAGAATGAATGAACAACTCATAGGATATACCAGATTTATGATGAGATGATGATATACTTACTTCCTTTAACTTATCCATTGTGACGTGATATAATGAGTATATGTATATGTATATGTATGAGAACCAGTAGTATGACTATGAGTAAGTTCAATTGAAGGAGAGAACCTTGTGTTAGATAAAGTACAGTTAAACAAAGAACCAAAAGAACAGAGTGGGCAAAGAAACAAAGCACAGACACAACACATTCCCTCCCAACCTCCCTCCCTCTGGCCTCACTCACCCAAACCCACAAAACAAAATCAAATCAAATCAACTCAATGCACAACAAACACATCGTAAACGAAAACAAAACAAAACGGCAAAAAAAAAATCAGCGCTCGGAAATCTGCCATTTTTCATTTTGTGTATTCACTCACACATCCCTACACACTACGCCTCTTTCTTCGCTCGATAATACCCGCCGAATAATTATAAGAACACCACTGTTCATGTCAAAACCCACATATAGTTTAATATAGTATACATTTAAAAGAGATAGGACACAACAAGAGCGAAAAAACACAAAAGAATATAATAACATAGAATATATATATATATAATGACAGGAAGTAACGCGGGAAAAATAAAATCGTTCTGTTCTCCCAAAACCTTCCATGCTCCCATAACGGTAGCAGTTTTCTTCATTAAACACTCTAGATGCCATAAAGAACATACATAAACACACCGTAATAAGTAAGAATTCTTAATAAATAATCTTTCCTCAGACAAAAAATAACATGACTGTGGACAAAAAAAGACTACCTTCTTGAACGTTTAAAATGTGGATGAAAGCCAGCATTACTATAATCATCATCATCTTCATCAAAGTGTTCTCTGTTACCACCGGACAACAAACCATCATCTTTTCCATCACCATCATAGTCCATTAAATAAACAATCTTCAAATCATCATCTGAATCAACGACACTCTCCATCTCATCGTTATTTTCATCTATTGAAGAACTTGTTGTTATTTCTCTTTTAGATGAATCATCGTCGTCTGTGCCAATGGTACCATTGTTCTTATTATTATCACTGGCGAATCTACCATCTGTTATAGAGTCACTGATAGACGACATTGAAGATAATTGTTCTTTACCAGTCTGGTCCTCCGGGTCCCGGTCCGGGTCCTCCTCCGACAACAATGATCTTAGATTTGAAGAATGTGGATCATTCATCTCTTCGATGGATGATCCAGACATAGAAGCTGACGCTGAAGAAGATGAAACAAATTTATTCTCATTTTTTTTTTTAGGTAAATTCTTGTAATTTGGAGAAAGCGCACTATTCAATAAATTGTATTGTCTTTCCGTCAACTGATTCATCTTGGGAAAACTAATATCAAATTTTATAATCAAATCACCAAATAGTAAATCTGATGATGACGCCGATGATGATGATGATGTATTACTGCCGCTACAAATTGGCATACCATAACCTTTCACTACTTTCAAACAATTTGGGTTATCAAAATCACCTCTATTCACGTAGATTTTCAAAATTTCTCCACTTAAATGATCAATTTTCAACATCCCACCACATAACGCTTTCCTCAATTTTAAATGACTAGTAGTTATTAGATTATTACCTCTTCTCTTGAAATTTGGATTTGAATTCTTAGTGTCTTCTTTCACTGTTATAATGACGTCACCAGGTATAATATTAATACCTTCATCCGCTTCATTTTCGAAAACAGTTTCGTAACCAGGTTGTACACCTCGAGGAACGTCAATATTGAGTAAAACTTTCGAATCAACCAGTTTATCACCGTGACAAGCATTACAAATGTATTCTTGTGGAATATATCGTCCTTGTCCATTACATTGACGACATGTCTGTTGAACCATACGATACGACATTCCAATGTTATGTTCTTCCACTATGGACCCACGTCCTAAGCATGAAGTGCAATTAATGAAACGTAAGCCTCCTTGAGCGTTACATTGCCCACATCGCACTTTCTTAGTCAAACTTAACTTTACTTGACGTCCTTTATAAAAATCTTCAAGTGTACAATAGACAGTATGTAAAATATTCATACCTTTCCTCGATGTTGTTGTTGTTGTTGTATTATTATTATTATTGTTGTTGTTGTCAGGTCTCATATTATTGGAACCCCCAAACATATTATTAGGTGGTTTTAGACCACCAAATGGATTACTCATAAAAGAGGATAAATTTGGATGACAGAAAGATCCTGAAGATCCAAAAAAATTATCAAACAGTGATCCTGCATTGGCAGCAAATTGTTCAGCTGCAGATTGGGCCATAGAATGTGCCATTTGAGCATGGAAGTGTTGTTGTTGCTGATTTTGTTGTTGTTTTTGAGTATTATGACGTTGCAAAGGATAATCAGAAGCAGCAGTTGATGATGATCGTTCATTAAACTGACCAGAATCTAGAGCTTCTTCCCCGTAATTATCATATACACGTCTTTTAGTTTCATTTGATAAAATGTCATAAGCTTTTGCTATATCTTGAAATAGTTCTGTAGCTTCTTTAGATCTTTCAGAATTATTGCCTAATTTATCTGGATGGCATTTAAAAGCAGCGACTTTATAAGCCTTTTTAACTTGAATCTGGTCGGCTGTTGTAGGAATATTTAATAAATCATAAAGTCTTGATTCTTTAACCATTTGTGGGTTGCATGCATGTATCTAATTGGAAAAAAAATACAATCTTGTTGGAGTTTAAAAAGATAAATTTTGAGTAAATGAGTCAACTTCTAATTGTAGTAGTAGAACCAAACAGTAGTAGCATTTCTTTATTGAGATAAGCAAAGAGGGAGAGAGCCCAGCAAAACAAGAAAGTAATCTTGTCAATAGTAACCTGATAATGGTGACACCAGTGCAATTATATACTACATATCCTAGATATACAACACATACTACACATATTACATATATTATAAATCCATTATAAATCCAATATACAGTGGATACAACTCGCTCACTCACAATCTTCCAACCGAAAACAGTGCATTTGAGGCCATTAAAGGCTGTGCATTTGCAGCTTTTTCTTCTTTTGGCCGACGCATCGAAGCAAATGGAAATTTCCACGGGCTTCCATCGTGTGCACGGGTGTATGTGGTGTACATACACTGTATATACAAAGAGAGACAGCCCGCCACCGGCCAGTGGTCTTCTCTTCTCTTCTCTTCTCTACCCCACACCACACAAGGCCGTTTGATCGTTGTTGGTGTATCTATCTCATCTCATATACTATGTGGCGTATTAACAGTATTTGAGCAATCTACCATACTGTAATATACTGTACTTTACTACACTCGGTACTCCGCCCCTCCCTTCACTTACAATACCCACGCGCACCCAAACAAACTCTCCCCGCAATTTCCTGTATTGAGCAACTCTCACCAAAATTCCTGGCGCCAGATCCCCCCAGATTTGGACTTCAAATCTGACTGGACTACTCCACTACCACTACCATTACCAGAATCAATTTTCAGTTCTTCTGTACATTGATCAGTTTGTCTACCACTACCACCAGCCAATTACTCTCTTGTACACAAATCGCTTATACTGTCGGTGTGTGGTAAGCTACTCTTTCATATCAAACACCACATCGACCCCTCTTCCAGCCTCTCACATCTCACACATTGGCACAGCCTTTTAGTTCTCGCTCCTCCATAATAGTCTATTTTTTTTTTTTTCCATTTCATTTTTTTCATTGCATTGCATTCCAATTACCCCATGGTCATTTTCTGATTTTTCAACTTCTCTTTTGTTTTGTCTCTCCGGAAATACACTATAAAATAAGAAATATCTCCCATTTTCTCTTGTTATACATTCCATTGAGTTTATCAATTAGTTGAGGAAATAATACACGCTAAGCTCCGTCTCTCGCATTCTTGCATAAGATGTCCATCTTACCAACAACGTCTGTCCAAAAGACAGACACTACGCTACCCCCACCTATGGTTTCTTTGGCTTTTTCTAATAAACTGGTCCCAAACTCTTATGATCTCTCATTTGAAATAACTCCAATTAAACCTAATTATAGTGGGATTGTGTTTATGGTTTTGATCCCCAACAATTTGTTCTCTTCTTCTTCGTCTACAGATAATGAGAACTTCTCTATAACCCTTAACTCCGTCGATTTAATTGCAACTGATTCATTTTTACACGTTGATTCTAAATTATACAAGATGAAGATTACAATGGATAGAAAGACTGAAACTATGAAAATCAGTTCAAATGAATTGACTTTTAAAGATGCCATAAGTTCGAACAGCAATGGAAATCATTTAAAATTAAGAGTTCATTTCCTTGGTGTTGTTCGTCCTACTATGAATTTTAAAGATTTTACAAGAGGAGTTTTCAAAACTCGTTATAAAGATCCTAAGACTGGATTGTCCGGTTTAGATTTGGTTTCCACTCATTGTCAACCTTCATTTGCAAGATTGATATTCCCTTGTCTTGATGATATACTAATTAAAGTCCCCATTAAATTAGCAATCAACACAGAAAAAAAATATACCTGTGTTTCGAATACTCCAATAGAAACTTCTGAAATCTTGGATAACGGTAGAAAACTTGTCGTTTTTGAAAGAACTCCAAAAATGACCACTTCTGTCTTTTCCTTCACTGTTGGTGATTTAGAATATATTGAAAATAAAATAGATTTACAAAACTTGAAAGATTTCCCAATTAGAGTGTATACTCAGGTTGGTGAATCCAACAGAGCTCAACTAGCTTTGAAAACGGTTTCCGATGTCTTACCTTTAATGGAATCTGAATTTGGTGTCGACTATCCAATAAATAAACTTGATTTCATTTCTTTGCCTTTCTTGAGTGATGGAGGTGTTGAAGATTGGTCTATGATCCAAATTTTAAAAGATCATATTTTAACTCCTGATGAAGAAGATCCTTCTAAAGTTCTTGAAATTACTGGTATAATCAACAACGTTATCGTCCATGAGATGGTCCATATGTTTATGGGGAACTTGGTAACTTTTGAAAGTTACGATTACACTTGGTTGAACGAATCTTTTGCCACTTTTGCAGCCACATCTTTGATCCATGAACTGGATGGCACCCAGCAAGTCTGGTTAGAACAAACTACTAAAGAACTGTTCAATCTGAAGAAATATCAAGCTTTGGAAACTATGAAACCTATTCATGTTCAAGGCGTTTCAGCTGATAAGATTCAAAACACTTTCAGTAAACATTCTTATGATAAAGGTATTTTCTTGTTGAGAATGCTTGGATCATTGTTCAGTGATGACGTTCCTAATGATAATTATAATGCTTTCTTCAAAATTATAGGTGATTTCATCAATGCTAATAAATTTGGACTATTTAAACCTATTGATTTATGGAACTTCATTAAAGATCATGAGCTTAACGCTAAGTTCAAATACGATATTCCAACTATCATGAATTCATGGATTAGAGTGGCAGGGTACCCTATTTTGAACGTCAAGCAAGTTGATGATAATAAATTAGTCATTGAACAACACAGATTCTTGTACAAGTCAAACGCTGACATTGAAGATGTCCCATATCAAGTTCCATTATTCATCAAGATGAACGACAATGTAACCACAGTGGCCAGACATTTGTTAACTGATAGAAGATTGGAAATTGAAATTGATGCCAAAAAAGATGTCTTACTAATCAATGCCAATAACACCTCGATCACTACCGTTAAATACTCTTTACCATTATACAAAAACATTGCAAAGAATTTTGAAAAATTGAACTCTATTGAACAATGCCAAGTGTTGCTTGACATTTCCACCGTTCTGAGTGAATCGTACCAAGATGACGATGTTATTCTTGGGTTGTTAGAAATAGCAACCAGTATATCTAAGAATGCCAAATCTATCGATGCTACAGCTATGGATACATTGTTGACTTTGGTCAACAACTTGAGCAAGTCTATCTTAACAGTCAGTTATTTCAACGATCAATCCACTTTCAAAGTTTTCACTAAATGGATTGATTCACTAACAACCGGATTTATCGACCAATTCAATTGGAACGGGGCCGATTTCACTCAGATGCCAATTACCGAATTAAAAGTGAGAGCATCTATTCTATCATTAGACTACAACAATGAGAAATCACAAGCTATTTCTAAACAGTTGTTCAAGGCTTTAATTAATGGACCTCAATATTCCGTTCCTAAAACTTTGATTCAGGCAGTTATGGCTAATGTCCAACACAGTGCAACAATTAAAGAGTACAAACAGATCCAAGCGTTGATTAAAAGTCCAAGCTCTGTCGAACAAAATGTTGCTGAGCCGAACTCTGAAGATTACATCCGATCTATTGCATTGTCTTCTTTGGGATTCACTGGTTCTGATGAATTGAGACAGAAGACATTAAATTATGCTTTGTCCAATTTGAACACGAAAGGTATCGAAGTCACTCTATTAGGCTTCAAATTCCAACCTGATTCATATGAGTTGTTGTGGAATTGGTTCAAATCTAATTTCAACAATTTTTTTAAGAGACTGACAACTGGAACAAGCAACGAAAATTTTGTTCAATTTTTCAAAGCTATTGTTCAGATTGTATTTGAGAGTTGTCTGTGTTCCAAAGAATTGACCATCAAATTAAAGGCTCTGTTACAAGAAAAGAAAGTTGAGATCTTGGACAGTGAATTCAAGAGAATCCAGATCTTATTCCAAGACAGATTGAAGTTGAATGAATCCAATGAAGCTATTAAGAATGCTTCTGATATCGTTGAGCTATCTTAGACAAAAAAAACACTAAATTGGAATTGGAGTTGTTTGCACGTATTTCAAACAGTATTTTGTTTATGTTTTAGGGTTCTATTCTAGAGTTTTATTTTTGTCATATTTTTATTCTATTTTATATTTCTAGTTTTTTGCTACCTTTTTTTTTTTTTTTAAAAAAATGTTTTAATGAAATGAATTTTGATGAATGTTTCGTCGGGACGCTTCGCCGGGACGCCCAAGAGATGCACCATTTCTATTGTAATAATACTATTAACAATAATGCTATAAACCCAACTGGTGTATTTTTTTTGTTATCTAACCTTGTTCCTCAAAGAAACTCATTTGATCTTCCCCATAAACAGATTTAACCAATCCTTTTAACCCTTCCCAAGCGTTATTATGATCTCCTTTTCTTGAAAGACCTATCCCAAGCTTTATAGCCAGTCGTGAACTGATGATCCTTCTGAGATAAATTTCCATCATTAGTCTTATCAATAAATAGTCATTATCTTGAAAATCTTCCACGAATTGTAAATAGTTCTCTAAATCTGACCAACTCTCAAATTTTTTACCAAATAAAAACTTTTTAAGATCACTGTATTGCTCCGAAGATGCAGCTACACAGACTTCAGCCATAGTACTGAGACGATTAACTGGCGGCGTGCTTATCTTGAATTTTAAAGCTGGTACCATCTTTAGGTCTTCCGCGCTTAGTCCGAAATGGCTCATTTTATTAATAGACTTATTCCTCATCAAGTTCATACGTTTTTGTGTTCGGGTGTCCTGTTTGGGAGTTTGAACTCTTGAGGAAGTTGCGAAATACTCTCCGATAGTCAGATAGGTATCTTTCAAATGTAATTCGTTGTTTATCATGTCAGCTTTTTTAATATCGTATCTGATTGTTGGGTTCCACTTTAGCTGATCTGACGGAGGATGTATACTATATTGTAACATATATTCTGGGGTATAAGGCAAATTGTCATTTGATAGAAGTTTAAAAATGGAATTCAATTGTTTTTCGTTGGAAAAATTAACTGGAAACTCATTATTTTTCTTCTTCTTCTTTGCGGATCTTGGTAGCTTATAATAACCTGGTTTATTGAACGGTCTCTTTCTTCTTACATGAAACTGTTTCGACGTTGTGGAACTTGTACTTAATTGTCTTCGTATCGTTGAGTTTGATCTATATACCTTTTCCGATTTCCTTCTCTTGAGATCAGAGTTGTTTGCTGTGTTTGGATCTTTACTTTGAGCATTGGTCCGTCGTTGCATTCCACTCGTTATAACTGTATGTGTGTTGTTCCTGTTAAAATTGTCCTTAGAATACACTTCAGGATGTCGAGTAATTTCCTGAGGCCATTTGTGATAATAAGACTGGTCTTGATAAGACAAAGTTGTTGTCATCTCAAATATGTATCTTGGGAAACTACTCTAAATAATTGTGATTGATCGATGATGTACATATGACTTAAATAATAGTTCAAAAAAAGCAAAACAAAAAAAATAAAACCAGTACAATAAGCCCAGTTTCAAATTTCTAATGGAAGAAAATGATTCAGCGAAATCGCCGTCAAAGATACAATAGACGAAGAATGAATGAATACTGAAGAAGAGAATTGTTTCCACATTTTTTCAGATCGAAGACAGATCCGAAAGTTGGCTGGTTTTTGCCGAATCTCAAATGGGGAGATCTGCTGCGGCTGAAAGCAGAAATTCAGGGCTGTGTGACATTTTGCAAGACGACGCAATTTTTTATATGCGTCGCTAATGTGTTATGGGAGGTCGATTTTGGATCTCGGTGTTTGGGCCCAAGTAAAAAGACTCAAAATCCACAAAGATGGTACAAATGAGAACAAACAAACGGTTGCTTGTCTAAAGTTTGCACAAGACCACAACCAGCATTGACATATTCAGGTAAATAGGCACTTTCTAAAGGACTCAAGGTGACTATAGACGAGTTGAAATGGCTGATTCAATAGATATTAATGGGTATATCGCCCAGATGACTGAAATCGTGAACAATTTAATTGACAACAACCCAAATCATGATTTCAAAACTAGTCCTATATACACATTACAAGAATTCAAACAAGAAGTGTTAGTTCATTTTCAAGACTTATTGAAAATTAGAAGACGATACTTGGTTGCCTTTGAACTTTTCAATTTTCTATTGGTCTATAATCAAATAGACAACGTTGATAAAGCTATTTGCTTGATTGATTTCTTAGTCTATTTCGCTAAGATCGATTCTCGTATCTTTCAAAATCTACCGAATGAAGTGATTAAGGGAATGCGAAAGTTGAAAACTTTTCCCTTGTTAGAACGCGTTCTTTCAGATGACCACAGAATGGATTATAATTTTTCATCTGAGATATTCAATAGAGAGGATAGACGTAAAAACAGAGATAGAAAACGGTCTTCAACTAAGACTATATCTTTAGATGAGTTGACGACCGCCATTTTTGGAAGACCTGCAGCTCGTGAGACTAGAAAATTGAGAAATTCAGTCAAAACATTGCGTCTAGATGATGTACCAGATGACCCAGACTCCGATTCATTAGAAGAAACTGCCTATCTGAGAAAACTCAAAAAACCTAAATTAACCAAATTGGATAAAGTGGAGCAATCCACGGAAAACGCTAAGTTTTCAAAGGCAAAAGTGAAAGAACTTAAGCCACCAGTGGCAAAGAAAGTAAAAGAACCGAAGCTACCAAAGGAAAAGAAAGTAAAGAAACCAGAACCTTCCAAAGAAAAGAAGATAAAGAAATCAGAGTCTCTCAAAAAAAAGAAGATAAAGAAATCAGAGTCTCTCAAAAAAAAGAAAGTGAATACTCCAAAAGAGCAAGAAGAGAAGAAACCAAAACCCTTAATGAAGAAGAATGTAGAAGTTTCAGTACCATGTTTCGTGTGCCCCACATTAGACTTTATATTTGGCCACTTTGAACACGGTTTTAAAGATCCAATACTGGTGAAGGATTCTTTGGGAGTTGGTAGATCATATATACCACCAATGTACAATATATTTACTGTCTACGACAGCGATGCAGATCTTGAAACACGACGGAGATTAGATAAGTTCATTTACGAGTTCAGTGTTCAGATCTCAAAAAAGTTTAATGACTGCTCGATAGACTCCACACCGTATCTTCACGAACTAGAGTATCAATATTTGATGAAAAACTTGTTGACATTGAAATATGAAAAATTGCCCGTTGCCAAATTCATCGATAAACTAACCGTGGCAACAAGATCTACGCCTCTTTCTGGCAAAATTAAGATCCGTCATACGTATGTTGAAAACTTGAGAAGGCTAATTGTTTTCGAAAATGATCATGAATATACCGAACAGTTTGGAACTTTGGTTCCCCAATCGAAGATTAAGGATAGAATTATCTTTTTAAATTCAACAATAACGGATGGAGTTGGCTTGTATTTATCTGACCAGCTAGATAAGCTTTTAGAAGTTGCTCGTCGTGATGGAAAAATGCGAGAACTCAGAACTCAACGTGAGAAAAAGTTACCAGATGATTCAACGCTAAGTGTGAAAATTCTTCCAGACATTGAGGTGGTGAAGGGTAATTTGCATGAAATCGAGCCCCCAAATCAGGCAATTTCAGAAAAGGCAAACAAAACAGAAACAGATTCGCCAAATGATGGCTCGGATGTTAGATCCCCACGAACTGAGACTTCTATGGATGTAAGCCTCAGTACCGAGCTTTCAAGTCAAGATCAACGCGATATACGTCACGAAAACAATAAAGGTGATCATGAGCATCCTGTGCTTGTTGATGGCACATCTGTCCCAGCTGCTGCTCCAGAGAAAGATGCCTCTGTTATATTAGGAGGGGATCACGACGGAGAGGAAAATCAACTAAATGTGACGAATCTGGAAACTGACGTAGAAAAGCCAGCAGAGGGCTCAGTTGAAAGAACTACCAGTACTGATCATCATGCAGGGCAGCAAGTTGACGCTGTTGGAGAGACAACCAAAAGTAATAATGGTGATGATTTTTATCTGGGTAAAGAAGGAAGTATGACCAATGAAGTGACTAGGATTATTTCTCATAAAAATCTAGGAACAAACGCAGTTTTGCTTCATTGTGATAAGATTAGAAAACATTTGTCTTTGAGAGATTATTTGAAGGTAACAATGAACCTGATGTTCCCAGATCTCAAAATTATAAACAAGTCGATTCCATCCCTTGCAATTACACAGCATTACTCACATGTTTATACTACTTTCAGATCTCATGACATTACGATTTTTACTAAGAATTACGACATATTCTTAAGACAGATGGCGTTCTTCAAATTTAATTCATTATTGTATGAATTTGAGCTTCAGAATTATAAGGTGAAATACAAAAACCTGATAAAAAATTCCACCTTGAAAAAAAAGGCGTAATTTGATATCGTGTATGTTGCAGTGATTATATTTTTATTGCAGTTTGGCATATGGCATATTTCAACGTAGGTCTGTTAAATCATGAATGTTCGAAACTGTTCGACGACAGGATGGAAAGGGATATTTCGTATTTTGGTTAAAAGCAAAAGATATTCTTGTGGAGAAAGAAATAAGGTCCAATCTATACTTTATATATATATATATATATATATATATATGAATGAAGGTGAATTGAAGCAGAAGTAAAGTTGAAAATTCAAAGCAGGATAAACGTGGAGCAAAACTATACAAAGAGTGGTAAAAGCAGAGATAAAAATAAAAAATAAAAAAAAAAGGATCTAATGTATACAAAATAAAAACTAACTATAAAACAACGGTACGAAAAGGTTATCCAAGTACTTATTCAAAAACTCAAGATAGAAATAAACCAAACAACAAAAAACATTAACATTCTTCTTTATCTTATTAAGATATCTTCCTTGTCTAGAATCTTCTCAATTTCTTCCGTCAATCTATTAAAACTCTTTTGTGATCCTTTCAAGTTAGTTATAACTAACTTAGAATGTGCTTGAGCTTCAATTTGTCCACTCTTAGTGTTCAAATCCATCACTTGGCAACCAAACTTACAAGATTTCAAACCCAATGCGTTTCTCTTAGATATGGTCGCCACTAATTTTTGAGTGGAACTCTCAATTTTTAAGTCGGTTATGCCATGTTGTTTCCAGCTGATAAGTAAGGACTTCAAAGCTTCGAAGAAATCATCACGAGTTAAGATAGTCAACAACTCAGTAACTTCGAATGCACTATGTGAGTCTCCAGTAAACAAAGCTAAGAATGCTTGTCCTAGAGAAACCTTTCTCTTGCCACTATTCTCGTCAGCTTGTTGTTCAGCTTGAAGTTGTTGTTTTTTACCAAAAGAAATCTTTCTGAAGAATGAACCAGTTCTCTTGTTATTCTCGTTGGCCTTTCGCTTCTCAGTGGCTGCATCAATTTCACCCAAAGGCTTACGTTGTTTTTGGGTTTCAAGCTTATTATTGCTTTTCTTGGAAACAGGAATAGCTTCAGAATCTGCATTTTTTGGTGGATGCAATGGAGCACGTCTTGAAGGTACCAATTTGTCATTGTCTTCATCACCATATGTAGTGTAAGCGTCAAGCTGAACTCGATAATCATCTTCTTGATCTTGGAATTTTGATTCACCTTTTCTAGATTCATCATATATATCAAATTGACTATGTTGAGATTTTTTCTTTTGTTCTTCTTTGATTGGAGAACCTGGAATTTCAGGTAAACGCAAATTCTTACCCACCGAAGCATGTGAGATCAAAGTATCTTTAGAGTCTTTAAACTTTAAAACTGGGACATCATCAGAAGTGAACAACAGTGATTGTCTCTTACTCGCTGAATTTGAGTTAGTGTTGTTAACGAAAAATAATTCATCATCATCATCTTCTTTAGGAGTTTTAGGTTGGTCACCCTCATCATCTTTTTGGAACATCATACTTAACCTAGTAGCCTTAGATAATCTGTTGTTGTTCTTACTGAAAACATCATTATCAGTATTTCTCAAATAGGCACTCAAGTTGGTAGATGATCCTTTAGTGGAATAAATCGATAAAACGCTCAATCTCTTCTCATCGTCATGGAAGTGTCTTGAAAGTCTGGTGACCTGAGGGACTTTGACTTCTGCAAGGGTAGTTGGAATCTTAGCTTTTCTAACGACAGTATTAGAAGAGGTAAGTCCTTGTTGTTCTTCTTCAACAATAGGGATTTCTTTCCCAGTAGCCGAAGATAATACAGATGCTCTTCCGGTTCCTAAATTCAAGTTTGCAAATTGAGAATCAAAGATATGAGCTTTCTTCATCTCTGAAACAAAATCTCTGGTAATTGTACCTGCAATTGACTGTTGGTCAGAGTTATTCTTTTTAACTTTTTCATCTTGCTCTTCAGCAGTCGATAACATAGCCACCGCATCTAATGAAGTTCTTCTTTGATATTGTTCGTAAACTTGGTATCGAGGATCTAATTTGGATACAGGTTTGGGAGGAGGACCAATTGATGGGACTCTTTTCTTCGTTGGCGATGAAACTGATCTTCTGTTAAGGCTGTCGATTTCATTAGCGTTCAAGATTCTTGAGATTCTGTCTATAGGATTGGATGACGAACGGTTGTTGTTAGTGGTCTTCCTGGTTGGTGAGTCAGACAACATTGCAGCGTAGGATGATTGTCTTTTCTTTGCATTTACCAATGATTGTCTATTGTTACTTCTTGACTTTCTTTTGTTCTTAGTAGGAGATACTAATAAACGCTTGCTACCTCTCTTATTACTATTACTAGCATTTTCATTGCCAAAAATAAGGGCACTCAACGTAGCCATAGAGCTCGAGTTTTCCAGTTGAGATTCATCACCACTAGTTTCCCCATTGAACAACATATCACACAGTTTAGCAAAATCAGCGGAAGTTCTTCTACCATAGTTTTCCAAGTTTTTAGAATTTTTCTCTTCTAAAGAAGTCAATTTAGCGTATGTTGATAAAAGTTTAGAAGTGATTGAGTTTCTCTTCAATTTAGGAATTGATTTTTTCGTTGATAAGTTTCTGGTCAGCGAGATAGACGATCTCTTATTCTCAGCGGAGTCGTTGTTCATAAATGTTGAATTTCTCTTATTATCATTTGCAAAGTTCTCATTCAAAAATAACATAGAGTTTCTTTGGTTTGAGACTGAACTTGTCATTGACAATCTGACATTTTTGGAGGTAAGAGCGTCTTTTCTATCAGGAGAAGGCTTCATGCCTCTCTTATGTTGAATCAATTCATTGTAAGCACCTGTATGAGTAACAGGCGGGGCATTAGTAATATCGAATTCTCTGCTAGATTTTGTGAACAATTGTTTGTTGCTACCTGTTTGGAAAGTGGTTAACTTCTTGTGAGAACTGCTAGCACTGAAAGTTTGAGATAATCTTTTCTTCTTTGGTGTACTTGAATTGCTTGAACCGGGAGTAACTTTCGATATGACAGATGAAGTTCTAACTAATTCTGGAGCTTGATTGGAGGGAGAATTGTTATGGTCATGTCTATATCTTAAAAGTAAGAGGTAGAAAGTCTTCTCAGGGTTAGATTCTGGACTTAGAAGAGCATCTTCAATTAATTTAGAGTCTCTACCATGCCACAAGATAACAAGATTTTCTAAAATTTGTTTATCAATCTCTTCTCTTGATCTGACAGGTTTTATAGCTGAATTTGGTGATGGCAAGTTCATATAATCTTCCAAGTCTTGTTTATTGAAAGGATATTTTTTCACTAAAGGATGTTTCAAAATATCTCTAGTTTTAATTCTTTTTTCTGGATCCACTGTTAACATAAGCTTAATTAAATCTTTAGCTTCAGAAGACAAATCTTCCAAAATTTCATATTCACCT
This sequence comes from Ogataea pilisensis, assembly GCA_003707685.2. Lineage (NCBI taxonomy): Eukaryota > Fungi > Ascomycota > Pichiomycetes > Pichiales > Pichiaceae > Ogataea > Ogataea pilisensis. The sequence continues at coordinate 19,990 of PPKM02000014.1, forward strand.
TTTTGAACTTTCAATAATAAGTCTCTAATGTTTTCATCATCGAATGGTAATCTACCAGTCAACAAAGCGAAAAGTATAACACCACACGACCAAACGTCAGACTCTGAGCCATGGTATTGTAAACCACTAACGATTTCAGGAGCAGCATAGTGTGGAGAACCACAAGAAGTTTCCAATAATCTTTCATTTGATTCTAATGCAGCCATACCAAAATCGGCAATCTTGATATTAAATTGTTTGTCTAGTAGTAAGTTCTCTGGTTTTAAATCACGGTGACATATACCTAAACTATGACAATATGAAACTCCTAGTATTATCTGTTTGAAAAACTCGATGGCAGTTTCTTCAGGTAAAGGACCACTCTCAACTAATAAATCAAACAATTCACCACCTTCGACATATTCTAGTACTAAATACAATGCCTTTTCAGTTTCCCAAACGTCGTGCAATGTCAAAACGTTTTTATGGTTTAATAATTTCATTATAATAATTTCTCTTTCAATACCATAACTTAAACCAGCTGCATCACAACCTTTAGAATCAGCTTCAGAGCCATCTCCAGGATTTAGTAAAGATTTAGAAACAACCTTAACGGCAGCTTTCTTACCAGTGTTGACATTGGAAGCTAATAAGACACGTCCAGTAGCACCTTTGCCCAAAGTTTTCCCAAGTCTCCAAGGTCCGACTTTGATTGGATTTTTCGTTGGTGTTGACTTTGATGGATTGTTCGATATTCCTAATCCAATTGCAGACGAAGATACGAAAGACATGACGCTCGAGTTTTGTCTTGAATGTGGAGGCATGTTTAATGGTTTATGGGTAATGGCACAGGGCAGGAGTTTTAGTTGGGTTGTACAAAGAAATGCTCAATTGAACTGAAGAGAATATCAGAAGAATAAATGAATGAATAAGTGAATGAAATGAGTGAATGTTTCCGTTTCTCTTCGGTTTAGAGTATGAAGATTGAGCTAACTGATATTTCTCTGTGATCAACGAACAGCGACAATTTTTTTAAGACTTGTTAGACGAGTAGAATAAAATGAAATTCACAAGAAGTATTGACTATTCAGAAGAAAAAGAAGACCAGTATTTTTCTTTTTCTTAAAAAAAAAGGAGAACACGAAATCAGCATTGAATGAATAGAGAGAGATCCACAACAATCTAGTTAAGTTAATAGGTTTAGTCTGTGAACTAAACCTTATAAAAATGAAAAGACTTACATGCGTTTTGTGTCCTGTGTCTAAAACACCAAAAAGTCAGATAAATGGATCGCCCGAAAGGGAAAAGTAATAAGCAATGCCCTCCTGTAGAAGCAGGGAAACAATAAGATTTCAGCAGGAAAGGACTAAAACAGGTCAAATATCAGAGGTTCAAAGGGGGAGAGGCTCTGTTTAGTTTGCGTTTGGCGTCTTTCCTTTTACGGAACGCGTCGCAGCCGTTTTCTCTTCGCTGCTGGCCTCTTCGGGAGAAGAGACGCGGTGGGGCCTGGCCCAGCCCAGCCATGGCGACTGCGCAGCCCACAGACAGAAAGTGGCTGATGTTGTATCTGCTTGTGTGGCTGACGACCTTTCTCTGAAACAACTCTCCTACACCCAAATACAGCAAAGTCAAAGAAAATACACAGAATTATGAAGACGGGCTCGGGAGTTTAAGGCAAGGATATAAGCGGTAAACTCCAATATCTAAAATTCAAAAACATAACAAAACACTGTTAAAATGTTTCCTTTGGAAAGGTTTATTGAGCTCACTAGGTGAATCTTAAACTTTACATTTTCTGTTATAAGTTATAAACTGAATATTAAACGGACGAATAATAATCGACAGATGTAATTCGACAACCAACCATAATCTTCCGAATCGAAGAAGTAAACAAAGCTAAATATGACAAAAAAAACACTATAATCAAAAGATGATGTGACTGGACTGGTACGATGTAAATTTAAACAGATAAAGTAACAAAGATAAATAAATGGATAGACACATACATGTTCGAGTGTGATGGAAAATAGCTGGGTATACGAAAATGAATACTCTTCTTTGTGATCGCTTTAGTAATACACTTTAAAAGACCTCTCTTTGAATTCTTCCACTGGAACTAGTCCAATCCATTAATAGCGATACCAAAGACAACTGAGAGATCCACAATAAAAAAAACAGACAGAAAAATTAAAAAAAAACACACAAACACCACACTTAATTAGAACCACCACCGATTTGTTCTCTATGAGCTTCGATAACATCACCTTCATCCATATCTAAAACATCAGGAGTATCATCGTCGTGAACTCTTTCACCTTCGTAGAGGAATCTTAAACTTTGTGTGTCTTTACCTTGTCTTTTACAGAAAGCATCCATTAATCTCTTTAACGGAGTGGATCTCTTAATTTTGAAAAACACTTCTGATGTACCATCAGACACTTTCAAATTGATATGAGCTTCAGTTTTAGTTTCTGGCTTTGGGGATCCTTCGTTAGACATTTTTTCTTTTGTTGACGGTATGTTATTTCTGTATTGAGATGTTAAATTTGTGTTAGTAAAATAAACTTGTGATAGGATGGTTTTCTCAAAAAAAAAAAAAGAAACACACAAAAAACCGGCACTCAGACACAGAAAGAAGAAAAAGACATAATTACAAACTGTGGGCATGTAAATTCTTAAAAAAAATCAAAGGTCTTGTTGGGTGGGTTTACTTTTCACACTTGCCTTCGGCAAATCTGGATGATTGGTGCACCTATCTATCTATTTGTCTAAAGCCCTCAAAACACCATTCATTATTATGATGTGATCCATCATTTCAGAATATTACTTACACTTTCTTGATTTTATTGGCGTATCGAACTATATGTTTGAACTCCAGTGCAAATGCAGTCTAACCTAAGTTAACAAAGTATGCTATCTATATATTGTGTTTCGGATCTATTCCATTCTACTGAAACTCGACTCTTTCTACAAAATTACTTCTACGAAAGAGCCTTCCTCTCCTCTGGTGTTTGGAAAGCGAAGTATATTAAGTTAGCTAATGTATTACATAATCACAATCTCATCTAGTCTACCCTCTTTTTAGCAAGTTGTTAGTGTTATGTTACTGCTTTTGATTTACTTACATCCATCGTCAAAGTGACCTATATCTATCTTTCCATGTTAGGATCTATTTTTAGTTCTATCATATATCAAACAGGTAATCTAGTAGCGTCAGAATACCCATCGAGCATCATGTAGTCGTCATCAAACAAAGTTAGATCGGAAGCTTCAGCATAAACGGAATTGAAAAACTGTCTATAGATGAAAATAGAGACAGCCAATCCAATCACTGTACCCATGGAGATATCTATATAATCATGTCTGCAGTCCTGGGATCGGCTAATTGCTATCTGGAAACATAACAACACGGGTAATAAGTTAATCAATTTGATAAGTCTGAATCTTCCACTGGTGACGCTACCACCGCTGTATATCTTAAACTGGCCTATCAACCATAAGTTTAAAAACGTCAAACCGCACCAAGCAAACGATGAGTGACCTGAAGGACAAGATTTAAAACCGTCCATCAGTAAAACATCACCAAATGGTCTAGTGCACGCATCTAAGCTGTAATTATCCACGACGACTAATCCTTGCATAGGACCACATCTGGATAAAAAATCCGGTCTGAGTTTGCCTATCCGGAGTTTCAAAAACTCAGTTATAAACCCATTGATAGATAGGGCTAAGAAAAAGGACAAAGCGGTCACATTGAGTAGATGAAAATTTTGTGATTTCTGTTTGGGATTTAGAACAAGTTTGGTTAAAATAATCGAAAACATTATCACGCATGGTAACAGCACTGAATAGATGCCTAGTTTAACGTTTGTAAACTGCTCATGCTTTTCAAATGGGAAGCTGATTGCTGTATTTGACAGAGAGAATCTTCTTTGGAACGGTTTACCATTAACTTCCATAAAACTAGATGTCAAGAATATGACCACAGTGACTATCCAATGCAATAAGTACTTCTTGAAATATGCCTCATATCTGATTGCGGTTTTGTATAATGACTCGAAGCTCATCTTGAACAATGTTTAATATTGGTGTTGGCTCTCCAAAAAAAAATATGCCGTCTAAAACAAATGATACGATATCTCAAATATGACTATTCTAGAGACTGTTTCTTCAGACACACATAGACACACACAGACACATATATCTATATATTTATTATTGTATATCTGTATCAGAATAAACACACGGATGATTCGTGGCAAAACTCTTCTTGAAAACCAGTAAATTTGGGTCTATTAAGAGAAGGTGTAGTTTAAGTATGTTGTTTGTTCCCATTCATTGTGTGGACAGTCCTTTGAGATTAAAAACGACTCATATCTGATGCACGCGATGATGTGAAGGGAGATGGGCTAAATTGAGAATGGATCGATTCATTATGTTGGCGACTGTCTCTCCACTTTACACAAATTTTGGCAGATTAAATGGCTCTGAAATTTAATGAATTGACGTATTCAATGAAGCATTAAGGCTGAATATGATAGAATAAGTATATTTTTGTGGCTTTGGTGTGTGTGTGTGTGTGTGTGTGTGTGTAAATGAAGAACCGGATTCGTTCCTTAACAAATTGGGTGAAAGGCATACGCTGCCATTTACTTGAATGTCTCAATATATATGTGAAACAATAATAATCAAAACGTCACAGTAAATGTAAATTAAAGTACCATATCGGTAGAAAGGCGACAAATGTAAATGTAGAAAGTAAGAAACGAAAGACAAAAAACGCAAGAATTAAACAAAAGAGGGTGGGTAGTGGAGGAAGTAAGAAAAAGACAAGAAACTATATGACAACTAACATGCAACACGAGTTTTATACATGATCATAACTAATGGAATAGAAGAATGAAAAAGACGAAAGCAAGAAAAAATTAAACAAGTACCCAAAAAACAACAGAAAAACAATAGAGAGCCAAATCATGAATCTACAACAAAAATACAAGACGAAAGATTAAATAAAGCTGGTCTTTTTATAAGATGGAATCCCAAAACTTACCCATCTTGGTTTGAGAGGCGTCTTCCCAAACTTCAGCATCAATCTTTCTAGACTCAGTATCGATATCTATGTCATCTATTGGGATCAACCATTTTTCCTTTCTGTATAAAGTGATTTGAGAACCAATCCATAAGACAAAGAACATAATGACGGAAATATAGTAAGTAAAGAAATCAGTAGCATTGAAATGGAAAAACACTTCATAACCTTGAATGAAAGCAATAACAATCAAACAAATGAACGAGTACCAAGCATAACCAGGCATGAATAAGGCTTTGAAAGGTAAACTGTCTCTTGAAATATTTCTACGTTTTAAAATGTGCATGAATCTAATATGAGCACCATTGATGAAAATCCAAGCGATTAATCCAGAAACGGCAGAGATGTTGACTAGCCAGTCGAAAACCGTAGAACCATCGTTGGAAACATTCAAGAATGCTAACAAACCAAATAATGACGTAAAGATAACACCACAATATGGGATACCATAACTTGTAGTCTTACTAAAGAAACTTGGAGCATTTGTACCAGCCATGGAGTATAGGACTCTGGAACCAATATAGATGTTTGAATTACCGGCTGAAATAATAGTGAATAACATGACCACGTTGAAGACGTCTGGTAGAACTTTAGTACCTGAGTTGTTGATAGCAATCAAGAATGGAGAAGATGAAATGAATGAAGCATCATCCTCAAGAGCCGGGTCATTGTATGGAACTAATAAACCAATGAAGAATAATGTCAAGATGTAAAAAATCAAAATACGGAAGATAACTTTGTTAATAGCTTTTGGAACAGTTTTTCTTGGATTAGCAGATTCACCAGCAGAAATACCAGTCAATTCCACACCTTGATAAGTGAAAGCAGCGTTAATTAATGAAGACAAGAAACCTAAAAATCTGTCGGTATTTTTATTCGAAACTAAACCAGCACCTGGACCCCATGGGCCTGGATTTCTCCAATATCTGAAACCAACAGGACCAGTCTTACCAGCACCACAAACCATGCATAAAGCATAAATGATGAAACCAACAATAGCAACAATTTTGACAGAAGCAACCCAAAATTCAATTTCACCGTAATAATGAACTGGGACAAAGTTTGCGCCAGTCAAGATAACATAAAAAATCAACATCCATGCCCAATTTGGAACAGCATCGGTCCAGTATTCAATAACTTGAGCCACTGCAAATAATTCAATAGCAAATGTGATTGCCCAAGAGAACCAATAACACCAATTTGTAGAAAATCCGATAGCTTTAGAGATGTATTTAGCATTGAAAGTACAGAAAGAACCCGAAACAGGGGTATGAGTAGCCATTTCACCTAATGATTGAGTCACGGAGAAAGCTAAAGTACCAAACCACAAGTAAGCAATCAAAGTGTTAACAGGCCCTGACATACTTAATGGTGTAGAAGTACCAATGAATAAACCAGTACCGATGGTACCTCCAAGGGCAATCATGGACACTTGACGAGATTTTAAACCTCTTTTAACTTTACCTTCTTTGACTTCACCTTCATAATAGTCATCGCTATGAGAGAGGACATCCTTTGATTCTAAAATCGGAAAATCATTTTCCACTTCTTCTTTAGAACTGAAGCCCATTGTGTTGGTGTGTGTGCGTGTGTATATTGGTATAGGGATTACTTTGAGTGAAAAGCATCAGAGTAGAAAAAAAAGACAGATATAAAATCCCAACCAACAGACGACAAACAGAATTATATGTATATGTATATATATTCAAATATGGGTTAGGAAGGAGGTTGCCTGACTGACATTTTCGATGAGTCCTGACTGAATGACTGACTGACGGTAATCCCACAAAGATCTACGGCATGCATGAGATGAGATGGCAGATAAGCGGCATGCACTTTTTTGTTTTTTTACTTTTTTTTCCGCTGTTGGCCCAGTGGATGCAACTTTTTTTTTGTTTTTGCTAACGTCCGGCGTTTTTTCCTGTGCCAAAATTTCGCCCTCGTTTCTTTTTCCTGTCAAACTGGCCTCAATTGAGCGCTGTGTTGTGTTGCATAGGGGAAGTGACTCAAGTGTCAAGAAAACAGGTGTCTACTGTTTTATAGGCTCGATCTGAGAAGTGAGGTGACATTATTGAGAAACATGATAAGATAAGGAAGGTCTTGTGCTGCTTATCTTCTTGCCATGTATATATGTACCTTCCAATATCAGCTTGTGGGACCTATTCCTTCGCTAATCATCTATAGCCTCTTGAAAAGCATTTTTTTGTGAAAAATAAAAATCCATTAAAGTTGAGTGAATGCCAACACTTGACTTTAGTGGAATTTTAAGTTGTCCGAATTCAGGCACGCCAACTCCCATTATACATGTCCACTAACGTTAGGCATTAACGAGAAGCTCAATTGTCTCTTTTTTTTTCTCTCTCTCTCTGTGCGCAGTGGTCTTTGTTGTCACGCTCGCTCACCGCCGTACACCTCGAGAAAACTTTTTATGGCCCCGTTAAATTCGCCTGATGCCGCAAATAATTTGGAAACTTAGTCAGTACAAAGGGCATTCATTCATTGTAAATTACAATTTGTAATGGCATTTCTCAACATTTGTATGTTCCGTCATGTTTTCCATAGTGAAGAACATGACTTACTTTCTCATTTGTCATGGTGATTTTTTAGCACTGCGTATCCATACCACCTCCATTGAGAAGTCTGTATGTGGCCATCATGACACAGATCCAAGAAGATCTGTAGTGCTGATTCAGTTCATAATGTTTTCAGTATAGTCGGTGCGTACATGTACTGGCTACCAGTGGCTGTTGTCGGCATAGGAAGGAATGTCCAATACGTAACAACATCATTCTGGGGATGCGGCGAGACTAGACGAGACGAAACGAGACGAGACAAGATGAGATGAGCTGTGTTTTTTTTTCTTTGCCATTTCTCTTGACTTGTGAATGTCATCGGATCAGATACACTGAAAACCTTGCAAAACTGGGAACTAGATCAAGTATGACACATGCATGCATGTATATGTAGATATAGATATGCTTTCCCCTTTCTTTGCACCATTCTCATAAAATTGTCCGCTAAGTTCAAGTGATACCGATATCTGATATCTGAGCAATTCTCTAGATCTACAATCCATGGCATGTACGTATATATATACGATACGATTGCTTCTTCGGTTACATATACAGCTTATAGGAAGAATTATTTTATACTTCAATGTTAAGCGGGGTGCCTAAGCAGTATTGTAATATTGATAAATCGTGACTGATTTTCCGACAGGAACAACTTAACTTGCATTCCGAATCTTGATTAACAAATATAATGAGTTCTAATTTTTTTATTTATTTATTTACTCAATAGAAGTAGCAGTCACCAGTCTCATTGGTGATTGATAAGGGAGATAACAACTGTATTTTCAGTCGTTAAATATACCAATAGGATAGGCTACTGCAGCTCTTGAACCGAAAAAAAAAGAAATTCTTAACGGGGCAATTAATACACACTCTCCTTTCAAAAGAGTAAGTTTAACTGTCTACTATGAAAGATGAAACCGGGCGTTTCTGGCCTGTAGATAAAAACCAACCAATTTTCATTTTTTTCCTTTATATTTAAATGAATAAATAAAAATTATTTTAGGTTTTCAGCCTTCCAATCTACTGATGGCTGATGGATGACGAAGTGATGTCACGTAACTAGTATCATTTCAAGCAACATATCTATTCCTGTTGGTGTTGCTGGTCCATTGATTATTGATGGGGTTCCTTGTCATATTTCAATGGCTACTACTGAAGGTTGTTTAAAAATAAAAACAAAAAAAAAAAAAAAATAGAAATCTGCAACCAAAATTGGCTTCTCTGCGCGGCTCAACGAAGGAAAAACCAAAAATAAAACTGAAAAAAGGCCTCTTGAAATGTCAAATAAAATAAAATATTATGTAATGTTGCTAGCTACCTGATGTGGAATGCTCTTAATAATGCCATGTATGGATCAGATAACCATGCCCTTGAAAACCTAATAATTATTCGCCGTTTGACTGTCCATAGAAGTCAAATAATTCCAATCCCGAACGATATTTGTTATCCAATGATGGTAGTAAGGAGATGTTTTCTCCTAATATACTAACAAAAATGAGTACCCTCTTTCTCGTGTAACTCTGAAGGCAGATACATACACCCTATTACACGCTCATGCCAACCCAAGTTAAAATAAAAACAACATGTAGTTAATGAATATCCATTTTGTGTATAGTTAAAATATAGAACAGCAAGCTGTTTTGTCCTTCAAGTAATGAGTAGTTAGTTATATATATTGATCCAGCAGCAATTTAACAAAAAACGTAATCAGTTAGTTAGTTAGTTTACCTTATGTTTCGGGGGTCTACACTGCCTTCTAAAAAGGAAAATTCGAGTCTAAGCATTAGGGGTGGAGTCTTTCTGATTTTCGTTTGCTTCCTGTCAGTCACTTTTAACTATTTTGTGTTTGACATTCATTGTACTCCGATATTTTTTTTAAAAGTTGGACTAAATCTTCGAAAACATGTATAATAAACAATCAATGATAGTGATAAACAGAGTGCTTCGAAAAATATCAACAGACCAGTGTATTCTTGCCAGTGGAGGCCAACCATATCGACGACAACAGATCAGATTGCTCTTTAATTCAAATCATCCCCATCGTCAGCATCATCTTTCAAAGTCAACAGAATCTTCTGTTCCTTTCAGCAATTATGAACCTGAACTAACAGAGTCTGAAAGAGAAGAAACAGAATCATTCCTCAAGGACTTTCGTTCCGATCCCACGGAACTACTTAAACATTTCAATGTATCATATGCAAGATCTTCAGGAGCTGGAGGTCAACATGTGAACACCACTGATTCTAAAGCTGTTTTGAAACTAAGTGGCTCTGAATGGCACCAAGGTAGAAACAAATGGATGAACGGGTTACTATTTGATCAATTGATGAGGAATTACAACGGTTTAGATAATGTGCCGCAGTACAAGAAGTTTCCTTACTTCACTAGCTCTGGCGGGGTATTGATAAGTAGTGAGAAGACGAGATACAGGGATAAGAACGTTGACGATTGTTTGCATAAGTTCGTAGATGCTTTTGAGAAGTGCTCTCAGTTCAAGAAAGTTACCAGTTCGGAAAAGATTGCGCATTGGACGGATTTGAAGAAAAAAGAGAATGAAAATCGGTTGAAAGATAAGAAATTGAAGAAAGATAGGAAAAGTGGGAGGAAGAAAGTTAGTTTGTCTGATTTTTAACATAAGTTGACAAAAAAAACACAGTGATTAAATGGAGCTAGGAACGAGAAATATCGTTGGAATGTGTTTGACAATAAGTATTATGATTTTTAAAGAGCTTGAAACGGAATAAAATTTGAAAAACACATCAAATTTTAGGACCACATTCAAATGGGTAATAATAGTACTAAAATATAAATCAATTATACATAATAACAAAAGATAGAAACTAGTAGTAGAAGACGTAATAGTAAAAATAATAGAAGAAGATCAAAGTAATGGAAATCGTTGTAGGAGAAAACAAAGAAAAAGCACACACAGAATAATCAAATAAATTAGAAAAGGGAAAAAACATAAAAGAAAACTAAATAAATCATTCAACCATAAGAATCACAAACTCATATATAGCTAAGAAAAAAAAAACACGAAAGGGTTTCTGTCCCTCAGTTTATCGTTTCAGCAACCTATTACTATGGTGTATATATAAAGTACAGGGTCTCTATTATATGTGTACCATTGAAGAATAACTTTGGATATCATAATGTTATGTTATAGTTGGTTGGTGCTGCAAAAAAAAAGGACAAGCACTCTTTCTTCATGGTTTTTTGTAATAGATTGCTTTGATTATATTTATATTGGCCTGTATTCTTTTATTCAATTCTTTGATTCAGTTATTCAGTCATTCATTCATTCTTCTTTTAAATCTTAACGCCTTTCCATAGATCTTGTAGGCCGAGAACACTAGTAATCACACCAGCACCACCTGCAATACCATCATCAACATTAATCCATTTCAAACCATTCAAAGCGACGATTGAATCTAATACATTTTTAATTAGATCTCTTTTAGCTTTGTTCAGTAGGATATTCTCACTTGTTAAGACTTCTTTTTCTTTATCCAGGTTGACTTTTTCATCCAATGGATCTTTATCTTCATTAGTATTTAAATCTTTAACTAATTGTTGTTTTCTCAAATAAGAGATTCTCCATTGTCTTAGATCTTTCAACGAGCCTCCGATCAAAGCTAATAACCAAAATGTATAACAGATCTGATCTATTTTTTGAACGATTTTCCCATTTTTGTTGCTCAATAGGCCTAATAACTTCAACCATTGAATTGAATCAAAAGAGAAATAGGCAGAATAACCAAGTTCTTTAATGCCGTTAAAGAGTCTCAAATACTTATCAGTCAATTCATCATCAATTGTAATTGATAAGTTTTTCAAATGTGTAAGAGGTTTAAGCGCTCTTAAAGGTTTTCTACTCAAAGTTAATAGAGCTTGGACTCTTTTAGTTAGCTGATAAGTGGTAATATTGTAGCCTGATCTTAGAAAATAAAAAGATAATAATCTTGCCACATATTGGAGTGTTCTAAGGATTTTTTCTCTTCCACTATTTGAATCGAGGAATTTGATTAGTTTTGTTAAAGTTGGATGATAAGTGATTGAATCGTAAACCATGGTTGCTAATTATTGTGTTAATGATGTGTGATTGTGATTGTGATAGTGATTATGATAGTGATTATGATTATGTAATAATAAGTTATAGTGTGAAATAGAGAGGGAGAGAGAAGTATAGATATAGGGGTGAAGATGACACACAAGTGATATTGACAGCTATTGGAAATATAGGAAAGATGAATATATAAGGGAAGGAGGGGAAAGTGTGAAGAGTAGTGGAGCTTATACGAAAGATATTCTAAATAACAATAAGAATAAGAGTAAGAACAAGCAAGATGGAAACACACACAACGACTAGCACAAAGGAAAATCTACAAGACAAAAGAAAGAAACGACTCGAGCAAACAAGGAAATAGGAGTATATTTATAATTCTAAAGCAAGTAAATCCTTTCTGAGAGAAGCATGGGACATTTAGTCCCTTGAGCTGATAGGCAGACAGACAGGCAGGTAGATATATGGATAGATAGACTATGTATAATTAATTAATTACTTGGTGTTCCGTTCCATCTCTCAGTTGCACTTGCAATTACTCTTCTTACAACGGCGAATTGCTTACTCCACAGTACGTAACCAATGAGATAATCTGTGTCCGGGGCCCAGTGTCTGTGGCAGTGGCAGTGCGGGTCTTTCCGTGGTAATTCTTGCAAAGGCTGTGTCGAGTGCGGGTTTTTCTCAGTTTTCCGTGGTTTTTCTCAGTTTTCGGTAGGCTATTTGCAGTTTGTTGGTGGCTGTTGCATGCGTCGGTGTGTCAGGGGAGGGTCTTTTTCACCCGCTTTGTGTGGGTGGTTTTGTGGGTGGGATATGAGTATATTTACACGAAAAGGGGTTACTTCACTCCTTTCTCATTGGTGTAGCAGAGTAGAGTAGATTATCTCACCTTACACCTCTTTGATGTTCAACAGTCACTCAAACACGGCATGACGCGTCCTTGTTGTTGTTATTGTTGTAGTTGTTGTAGTTGTGGTCAACTAACAATCAATTATCAATTATCACATATGCAATAACACCCACCGCTCGTTTACTTGCCCGAATAATACATCCTATACGCCATACGCCATCTTCCTCCTGTTTTATGATTATGTAACACACACACACACGCACACACACTCTCTCTCTTTCTACTTATTTTTAATAATCCCACGCATCACGGCAAAGCACGTTACGTCAGCAAACAATAATATGTTCATTACATCACGTATTACTTAAGGAAGAGTCGACTCGATTCGACGCGACGAATGGGGCGCAGACAACGACGCCCCAGAGTCTGGGGCCTAGACACAAGCAATCACCTTAGCTTTTCACAAAGTACCATTATTATTATTTTTCATTTCATTTTAATATCAGTATAACAATACGAAAAGAACAGGGCCACGTTTTCTCAAACTACACTACATCACGATGACAGAAGAACAAATTCCTCTGCCTGTAGCAGCTACCACAAGATCTTCAATCATCAGCAATGAAGCAATCAGCATGGCTGAATTGCAAACCGAATCTGACTTCTTGTCTTATCCAATAGTTTCCATTTCCTACTGTGTTAGATGTAAATGGATGTTAAGAGCGTCATGGTATCAACAAGAACTGTTACAAACTTTCTCATCAAAACCTCTCACTGGAACCGCCACCACCACCACCACCACCGCCATACAAGAGGGCAACACCTCTAATCAGTCTCAGTCTGAAGAAGTAGAACTTTTATCTGTAAGCTCAGTGATATTACATCCTTCTTTGAAACCAGGAACTTTCAAAATTGCCATCAAAAGAGATATTCAATCGGAGTGGTTTACCATATGGGATAGAACTATAGATGGTGGGTTCCCAGATTCTAAAATATTGAAACAAAAAGTTAGAAATTACTTGTTCCCAGATTTAAAACTCAATCATATAGATAAACCTAACAATAATGACGGGTTACTAGTAGGTCAATCTCCAAAGAAACAACAACATACTGCCAGTAATATTGATGGTAGAAGTCGTACTTTGACTGATGAATGTTTAGAATGTACTAAAACATGGGAGGGCTGATTTTTTGAAAAGAAAAAATGATGATGATCATCATCATCATATCAAAAACCTCTTTCGTGTTCTTTATACATGCACATACACACATATATATATATATACCGCCGGAAGAATCATCATTCAATTCCCTCATTAGTATCCCATCCATTCAATCATATAATAAAACGCTCTGTCTATCGGATTATAAGAATCAAAATAATGATTTGGTAAACTTCTATAACCTAAAGGAGCCAATGAATCATAATCTGAATCTGACACATCTGGCAATTCAGCCAATAATCCCAAGAAATAAGAAATAATCATAAATAGAATCCAGAATATAGTTATATTTTTCAAATACTGAAGTTTCCTCCATTTTTTTTTAAAAGACGATTTCGATGATGCTTGTAACTTTTCTGAAAGCTCACTCAATAAACTTTCTTGTACAGTGGTCACGTTTAATAACTTACCCACATTTGATGACGATAATGTAGTGGACGACGACGGTAAATTCATCCCACTTTCATATAATTTAACTAATTTTTGATAATTTGTAACCAGTTTCTTATTTATTATTAACTCTGACGTTATATCCAAGTTTTTAATTGAATACAATGATCGTTTCTTTAATATATTATTCAATATATTCACTTGTTCAATCAATTTAATTTTCCTCAACTCTGGTTCTAATGAATCTATCTGTTTAAACTTCAACAGTTCATTCTTTATTGTCTGTGTTGTCCTATTAGTCAACATACTTGTTGTGCTAGTGAAATCGGTCTCCGTCGATGTACCTAAGATCCCATTACCATTAGCGCTATTAATGGGATCACCCTCTACAGTAAATAACGAGTCATAATCCAATTCAAACAACCTATCAAACAACTGTTTGAATTTTTCTTTCGTTAGCATTATATCAGGATACTGTAACATGAAATCAATCAAGAAATCTCTATAGTCAGAGGATATTATGGGATTGCCGAATATTAGTTCGATTTGGTCTAGCAAATGGATCGAATCTGTTATTTTTATTTCTGGCCTATGTGTCAGTGTCAACCAAGCTTTGTTTAATATATACGTTGGACTTGTCATTTTTTTTTTTGTAGAAAACGGGCGGAGAGGGGGAAAGGAAAGTAAGCCTAAATATTGGCGATTGGTAATAACTGTGTTGTTTGCACTGGTAATATTGAAATAGAAAGAAAGTGTCTTTTATACTTCATATGTTCCAAGAGTTTAACTAAAAATTATGAAACATCAACATGAAGAGAGAACTAAGAGACGCGAGACGAGTGTTTTTGTTTTTCACCGCCTCGCGTTGGAATATTTAGGTAATTAAAATGGAAGTTAATGATTTATTCATTCATTTATCTATTCATTAATTTAATCGTTCATTTATTTATTTAATCGTTCATTTATTCATTAATTTATTCATTATATATACGTGATGTACAACTAGAGTATGCATTTCCACATGACAAACACCAAAACAAGGTCAACTTGATATGCCATGAATTTTAATTATTTCTTTATGATCAATAACAGCATCCAAACTGACCAACTCTGAAGTAGTCTCCCAATTATCAATTTTTTCAACTTCACTATAATTCACCAGGCTCCCTCTGGCCAACACTATAACGGGACTTGAGAAGTATGAACCTATATTCTCATCATTTGCAATCACTCTTATAGCATATATTTTCCCTGGTATCGACCCTTGATAAGTCGTACCTAGAACAATCCTCTTGCCCAATCCTCCCAACTCTTTCAGTTTGTTGTTTGATAGTTGGTTTTTACCAATGATAACACCTTCAGCTTCAAAAATTAAGTCCTCGCGGTCTTGTAGAGGGATGAATTGTTCAGTGACGAATTTCGAGAGTAGCTTTCTTCTAGACTCAATGGAAAGCAAGTAGTATGACCAATACACACTTTTTCTTAATTGGAGCAGCGATGATGATGAAGTTGATGTGACATTTGACGAGTGTTGGTTTTGATTTTGATTTTGATTTTGATTTTGATTTTGATTGTAACTTTTAATCATGTCTTGTACTAGTTCGATTTCAATTGAAGGTTGTAAGAATGAAGTTTGTAATGGTACTGGTATTGTGAAAATTGAAACATTGGGGAAGATCTCACCATTACTAATCTCATTAACGTTCAGTAATTGCTGCTTATCGTTACTATACACGGAAATCTCTTTCAAGTTGGGATAATAATTAATCAACCTGGCTGTTAAATCATCCAAATAGTAATCTTGTTCATTAAGCAGTATAGCATCGAACTCTAATCCTTTCCAACCAACCAACTCTGGTACAATCTTGGCAAAAAGCTCTGGAATCCTATTACTTATCAAAACAGTCAAATTATGTTTCCTCTGTTCACATGACAATTCAATCAACTTGATTAAATTGTCATTCCAGTAATCGGAGTCAACAGCGAACAATCTACTCATACTCAGGAGAATCTTAGTGTTGGCAAACCAGTTTAAGTCGGATAATGGATCAGTGTTGTCATTCAAGATATCTATAGATTGAGAAGTAAAAATAAATGGGTTTGGTAATGGTGTCTTGAATAATGTGTTGTCGAATTTGTAAAAATGGATCGACAGTATCTCGTTTTGTTGATCAGTAAGTCTTGAGTTTGTTGATGGTATCACGTTGTGTTCCACCAATGGTGATTGATTCATCTTTTGTTTTTTTAAAAAAGAGACAGGTAATTCTATTATTATTACTATTATTATTAGTATATTTGAGAGTAGATTATGACTCTGTTGTGGCATTAAACAAAACTAGACGAAATACCAACACGCTAATAAAATGGAACTAAACAAAAAAAATCACAGGAAGATTACACAGCCCTGATAATTGTTCATTTTTCAATTACAATATTATTACACTGTACTGTACTGTACTATTCATCATCTGGGCGGGTAGACATACTCTACAAACTTGTCAAATTGATGAACGTAGACTCATGCTACAAAAAACAATTGATCTTTAACAGTCTAGTATTAATATTTCTCGGATTCAAACTCAACGAGAACCGGTTTCCAGATTGTTTACTTTGTATGCTTAACTCTTTTAAGTTCAACAACTCGTCTATAAATAAAAACTACCGCCATCGCTTAGTTCGCTTGGTATTCTTTAATTTTTAGCTTTTCAACAACGGTATAAATCAAGTGGAACCAGTGGAACCATACCGCTAGGACTTGATTGGCAATGATGGTTAAACTGATACTGATTGAAAATATCTTGTTGTCATAGACGTATTCGATAAATTGATTTGTAAGACAGCATTCTGCCAGTTTCGTTTTATCTTTAACAAAAAGTCGTCACTTGCTAAAAAATTATTATCTCTTGTTAAATTCTGAGCTTGGATATATAACGACTAATTGCAACATGATCCGTCCACCAATTATACTCAACCAAATTTATAATTCTTATGATAAATAGATAAGAATAAATAACCTTAAAACGACAAAAAAACCCTCCTTATCAGTGCTGGTGCGAGGGTGTGTTTTGTCTTGCCTCGTTTTGTGTTTTCTTCGGCGCTCATTGCCGATTTTTCACTGGGTGTCTTTTTTTTCTTTCTTTGTGTGTTGTAATGTTTTCAGTTTATTTGTTTCTTTCCTCTGTTGTGTTTTCCATTTTTCTTGCTCTATAAGTTAAATATTCTACGATGCTGGTATCTGGTATATGGCACATAGAACTATATGTATAATAGTTATCACACAAGTGACATACCATGAATCATTGGTAATCAAACGGTAAGTCTAAATCATTTTCCTATTTTGCACCTTCATGTTATTTGTAAATTATATTTCAGCAGCAGCAGCAGCAGCAGCAGCAGCAGCAGCATTCACAAATTACCACAGAAAGATTAAAATGATGATTTAAGTTAATGCATAGTTCAGCTGACTTATTGATTGAAGAAAAGAACTTAAACATATAGTCTTTCACCCCTATCTGATTTTTTTCATTCCAATTGAGTGGTATTGCCGAATGCGCTGTGAAAGATAGATACTTACAACTTACAGCATATGATAAAGTGTGCGAGTGTGTGATTTATTGGAATCCTTTATACTAACTTAATTCTATTGATTATTATTCTAGCTGATTGCGAAATGGTTTTCTTCTTATTTATATATATACATATGTAGCTAATACAAATAAAAACTATCATTTTCATATATTGAAAAATTATAAAATTATAAAATTTAAAAGAATTGCATGTTTTTCAGATCAAAAAACTTTCATATTGGTTTCAAAGCATACATTCTAATTGGATATAATTCTCTTGGAACCCCTCTTTGGAGATCAGTAGCAATTAATTTCCAGCCTGCCTCTTTAAACAACCTTCTGAAATTCTTATCAGATCTAGTCTTACTTGAATCTTCAGGATCATAGATATCTTCATCCGAGTTAGTGTTATTCTCTTTCACCACTAATAATCCATCCTTCTGTAAACCTATTTTACAATTATCTAACCATTGTATAAAAGCCTTGTCTGGCAAATGGCCACAACACCACTGGCACCAAATCAGATAGTACTTTGCCGGTTCTGAAGGGATCCAATCTTGCATAGGTATATCATAGATATCACCAATTTTACCCTTTTCCATCAAAGGTTTCAATTCCACTTTCATTTGTTCAACAAATGGGACAACAGGTTCTAATAAATCTACTTGATCACACACTTTATGCAAGAAATCTCTAGTAACTCTGCCTATTCCAGCACCAAAATCTAGACCAATTTTCTGCTTCCCTGATTCTGCAGAGAATCTCGATCCATGTTGAAGTTTCCGTATAAAAGTGGCAGAACCTATAACATCGGCTTTTGGAACACTGGTAGATTCTCCAAAACCTCCCAAGACACCATTGACTGAAGCTTCCACTGAGGTCCAGTAATTTATTGCATCTGTATAGTTGATTTGAGAATCTATATCTTGTTCTTGTTCTTGTTCTTGAACTACTTGAGATGGGTCTGATTGACCGGGAAGCGAAGAAGTCTCTATTGGAGTCTGTTTGATAGACATTCTTGATGTAAGTACCTTTCAAGAGACTGTCATAGATCTAGATCTATTGTATCTAGTTGCAGTAGTCGTAGTACCCTGCACCACTTCTTTATTTTGTAGTTTCTGGTATCCGCTACGCTATTTCTCTTTGTGTGCGTCGGTCCCTCAGAGATCACCGATTACATAATACACGGTGTCTAACGAGTCACTTGGGTATTGGTATTGGCATGGCAGATCCACCGTGGACAGCAGGGTACACTCAATAGGAGAGAAAACACACACAGCAGACACTGATATATAATGCTCCTATTAATATAAGATTTATCTCCTTTATAGCTATGCCTACACCCAGTGTACACATAAATAGTACCCATTGATTAATTAATTATAATTAACCAACGAAATAAGCCCGCACCCCAATTTCCACCGACACGTTAAGATAATCTGACAGACAAAAAACGGCCAATTTTTCAACGCTGCCTGGAGAAAATGCGTTCGGCCCGACGTGGCTGGACAGCCCCGCGAAGGAAAGGACTGGCACCAGGCGACACCAGGCCGGGCCACCAGGTCGCCCGACCCTCGTCCCACGTCTCTCGTATTCCAGCGCCGGACTTCTCCTCACTCACTCGCTCACTCGCTCATTAAAATCTGGCTGGGGGTCGGCTGACCTAAGCGTTACTCACTCACTCACTCACTCACTGTCCATTCGATATTTATCAACTATCACCAACCAACCAACCAACGATCAATCGAAACAAACAAATAACCTAATATATCATCATCATATCTGTGTACCATCTATTGCTTCCATCCACCCGCTTACTAACTTTCCTGTTTAGTCTCCTCCTATATTCCAATCCTTCAAATTTCTTTATGAGTGGCAGTAAGTTTCCTTTTCGTTTCACATGTCGTACTTAAAACCAGGGACTCGTCATGTGAACTCATTCGCTTGTTCGTTCATCTTCGTGGATCCATGTCTTTTCTTACTAACAAACCTTCTTCTCGTTTTACTCTTTTTGTCTTAACTTATTCTCCTCTATTAATACAGTACGTTTATTAGATCTAACAAAACCGTTTGTGGCAATTCTTCCAGAGGTTGAACTATCTTATCAAAGCGTTGACTTTGATGAAAAAATTGTCTATACAATTGCAACAATTGCACTTTATTTGTTGCTCGGTTTACCTTTAAATAATGTCGACGAGTCCAAGATTGCTGATCCTTTCAGTTGGTTACGTCTTCCCTTTGCCTCTCAAGCTGGTACTTTATTAGAATTTGGTATCTTACCCGTTGTCACCTCTGCTTTGTTATGGCAATTGTTAGCCGGCTTCAGACTAATTAAAGTTAATTTCGAATCAAGAACTGATAGAGAATTATTCCAATCTTTACAAAAGATTACATCTATCTTATTAGCTTTAATCTACGCTGTCTTGTTATCTTTTGCTGGTTATTTTGATCCAGTCGATGCTTTCAGTACTGGATCAATCATTTCCCCAATGTCTAAATTAACCATCATTGTTCAACTTACCGCCTCTTCATTGATTGTCTCCTTGATGGTGGAAATCCTAGATAAAGGTTATGGTTTTGGTCCAGGTATCTTAGCTATTTGTTCAGCCACTTCTTCTACTCAACTTACAACTTCATTATTTGGTTTAACTACAAGTGCTACAAAGAGAAGTTTTGAATCTCATGGAGCCTTGATTCAATTGATTAGAAACTTGAGAAACAAATCATTTGGTGATGCCATCTATGATGCTTTCAATAGAGAAAACTTGACAAATTTAACTCAAATTTATTTTGCCTTTGCTTCTATTGCTGCAATTGTCTATTTCAGTAATTTCAGAATCGAACTACCAATTAAATCAGCTAAAGTTAGAGCAATGTCTTCTGTCTATCCAATCAAATTATTATACTGCGGTGCTTTACCAATCCTTTTCAGTTATACCATCCTATACAATTTAAACATACTTGGTTTCTCCCTTGCACAAATTTTCAAGTCTTCTCCATATATTAAATATTTAGGTGTTTGGCAATTAGATCAATTCAATTTCAAGACGTATGATTTAACTTCGGGTCTCTTATACTTCTTATCAACCTCTTCTAAGTCTTCAAATATCTTATTTGCAACAATAAGACCAATCCTATTTTCGTTATTCATATTTGTCATCTCTTATGTTTTCGCTAGTAAATGGTCCAACGCTTCAGGTTCTGCTGGAAAAGACGTTGCTAAACAATTTAAAGAACAAGATATCGCTTTGGTTGGCCACAGAGATACTGCCGTTGCTAAAGAATTAAACAAAGTTATCCCAATCGCATCTGCTACCGGTTCTTTAGTTGTCTCGTTAATCGTCTCTATTTCTGAATCTTTAGGTTTCGCTAAAGGTTTAGCAGTTGGTTCATTGATTGGTATGTTGAGTACTTTGACTGTTCTTGAGCAAGTTATGACTGAATGGCAACAAAATGGTGGTGCTGGCTCCCAATTTGCTAAAGTATTTGCAGGCCAATAGATGCTAAGAATAAATAAATAAATATTGATTTTCACAGTTTGAAATAGATATTGAATGCTCTAAATTCAAAATTCAAAATTCAAAGAAAAAACAAAACAAAACAAAATTTTCACTCCTTCTTACCCTCAATCCACATAAGTTATTCATGGAATTTTAATAGAACAGCTGACTTGACTGACTTAGCTGACACCTTCACTATTTTTTTTTTTCAGTACCGTTTTTTCTTAGTCTTTCTTTTCTCTCCTCTCCTCTCGTATTCCCCTCAAAAAAACCCCAAAAAAAGGAAACTACCAGCTGCAATACTAACTGAACTAATAATACAATGAACGTTTTACTCTTACTTTTACTTTTACTTTTAGTTTTATCTTTTTGCATTATATATAAGTTTGTTTGTCATTCATATTCTTTTTTTTTCTTCATATTTACAGCTCTTTTTTTTTATCGTCTCCTTTCTTTTTTCTGCTTTTTGTATGTATGTATGTATGTATGTATGTATGTATGTGTACCCTACTTAATTTAGATATCTATAGTTGTAACATTATATGTTTCTTTATAGAATTGCAGAGTTAACAAAAACCGAAACAATTATGCTGAGGCTTAAGCGTGGGGGACGGAAATAATTAATGTGCACCCCTGCACCATACTACTACTCACATTGACAGAAAACGATATGCTGTACTGTACCATAAGTAACTAACTACAAATACATGTTTTAGAGTATATATCTAATTGCCTTTGTTCCTTTTGAAGTTTTCCCCCTCGTCGATCTGTACTCAAATATTCAATATTATAGAATTGTCATATCAGCAATATGGAGAAATTACCGTTTAGAAGATCAAAACATTCACCAACAAGGGCTTTAGTAGTTAAGAACTCACCGGATAATGAAATTGCAAAGTCAAACTGTGCTGCCGTGAATCCGCAAGATTTTGAAAATAACAGCTACATCATTTGTAATGGGAAATTTGTCTTTACTTGTAAGACATCAATTAAGATGCTTCCTGGCTCAATAGGATTAAGTGGGAACCAAAGATTCTGGGGGTCCTGGTCAATTGATGATAGTGTCACTGTCTCTTCTTATGATTTATTTGCAGCTAATGGAAAGAAAGGTTCCTATTTGGGTACCATCAACTTGGAGATTAATTTCTGGAACAGAAATAGAGCCAACAATTTACAATACGATCCAGATGAAATGCTAGAAGTGTTTGTCAATCAATTTGAAAATCAGATCTTGCAACCAAGTCAGATCTTGTTGTTTGAATTTAGAGGAAGTTTCTTTGAATTGAAGATCCAATCCACTCAAGTTGTTGACTTGGGAGAAGTCTTAATCAGTGATGTCGTCACCTCGTCAGATTTAATGAACAAAGGTATTGTTGTCAAACAAACCAAAGTCAATTTTTTCAAAGGACAAGATGGTTTAGTCAATTTGAAAGCCTCGAGTACTAGACCTAACGCCGATGCCATCATTAGACCGGATTTTAAATTTGAAGATATGGGGATTGGTGGATTAGACAAAGAATTTACTTCTATTTTCAGAAGAGCATTTGCTTCAAGAATTTTCCCTCCAGGGTTGATTGAAAAATTAGGTATTCAACACGTTAAAGGAATGCTGTTGTATGGACCTCCAGGTACAGGTAAGACATTAATCGCTAGACAAATTGGTAAAATGTTGAATGCTAAAGAACCTAAGATTGTTAATGGCCCAGAGATTTTATCTAAATACGTTGGTTCTTCCGAAGAAAACATTCGTAATTTGTTTAAAGATGCCGAAACAGAATACAAAGCTAAAGGTGACGCTTCATCATTACACATTATTATCTTTGATGAATTAGATTCTGTTTTCAAGCAAAGAGGTTCGAGAGGAGATGGTACAGGTGTTGCTGATAATGTTGTCAATCAGTTATTAGCCAAAATGGACGGTGTGGACCAGTTGAATAATATCTTGGTTATTGGTATGACGAATAGAAAAGATTTAATTGATGGCGCATTGTTAAGGCCTGGTAGATTCGAAGTTCAAGTTGAAATCCATCTACCTGATGAAGATGGTAGAGAACAAATATTAGAAATTAAGACTAAAAAAATGAAGGAAAATGGATCTTTAGGTAAAGACGTTGATTTGCGTAGGTTAGCAGAATTGACTAAGAATTTTTCTGGTGCTGAATTGGAAGGTTTAATCAAATCAGCTACCTCATTTGCGTTGAATCAACATATTAAAGTCGGTACCGTTGGTGAAATTACCGGTGATCTAGAAAATACAATCCTATCAATGGACTCGTTTTTAAACGCTTTAGAAGAAGTTAAACCTGCATTCGGAGTCCATGAAGAAGATTTACACGACTGTGTTAAAGGTGGGATTTTGAAATACTCACCTAAAATCGATCACATTATTAATAAAGTTGAAAGAGCACTGGTTCAGACTGAAAGTTCAGAAAGTTTCAATTTCTCTTCATTGTTACTATATGGACCTCCAGGTTCTGGTAAGACTGCACTAGCTGCACATTTAGGTTTAAAATCCAAGTTCCCGTTCATTAGATTAATTTCAGCTGATGAAATGATCGGTATGTCTGAATCGGCTAAAGTCCAATTTATAGATAATACATTCAGAGATGCTTATAAGTCCCCGTTGAATGTATTAATAGTTGATGACATCGAAGCTTTGATAGACTATGTTCCAATTGGTCCAAGATTCAGTCCTGTTATATTGAGAGCTTTGATGTCCAGAATGAAGAAATCGCCACCTGAAGGTCACAGGTTGATCGTTCTTGCCACGTCTTCCAATTACTCGTTACTCAAGAGCTTAGATATGTTGCATTGTTTTAATGATGAGATTCCGGTCAACAACGTTACTAATTTAAACGAATTATACAGCGTTATGGAGTTAAGTAAATTTGGTGCCAATGCTGAAACAAGAAAATCTATTATTGAGAAGTTGCTTTCCGTTTTCGGAAAGAATGAATTCAATATACCTATCAAGAAAGTGTTGTTCAATATCGACACTGCAAAGTTTGGTTTAGATCCAGCTGATGAATTGGTTCAATTAATGGTGGAAAGTAACCATTCTTAAACTGTTGATGCTCACCTATGTTTATAAAAGTATATGTGTATGTGTATATATATGAACATGTATACCCCCCCTTGCCTTTTGTTTGCTTTTACTAAGTGAAATTTAAAGGAGAATCGAAAAACTCACGAATACTGTATACAAAGTAAGATGAATTGTTATCTACAGTGTTAAGCTGATAATAAATGTGATAAAGGGACTATATACTCCTATCTCTTTGTTTTTGCCTGACTGACAAAATGATGATACTATGCTTCTATGTCTAAATTAAAAAGAAGCTCATTAAGAGAAATAAACTGGCCCATGAATGTATAAAAAGGAAAAAAAAGACAGGGTTAATAAAAATAGACAAACGATTCAAGATCTGTATAACATCAACAGAGAAATATCTAAAATAGTATCAACAATAATAATATTTAAAACAATAAGTGAGATCATTCGTAGAAGTAAAACAAAACAAAAGGTGTATATACATAATAATGAAATTATAGGGATTACTTTGTTTTCAAGCCCCCAATCGCTAATCAGCAGAAGATGTAAAAGCAACAAGATAAAAAAAATGGTTAAAAACAAAAAGAAAACAAAATCACCAGAATATAACCCATTTATACTTACAACATATGCAAAGTAACGACCATTTTCTTTTATTTCATTAGTATGATTTTCACTCCTCCTTTTCATATTCATTTGAAAAAGGCAGTTAAATAAATGCAGCTCTAGAAATGTACATGCTATAGGATCGAACGAAAGTAAAGTAAGAAATACAGTTCATTACTTCAAAAGGGATCAGAATAAGGTAGAAATTAAAGAACAAAAAAAAGTGCAGGGCTTGGCAATACTTTTAGAATTTCGCATGATTGATCTCGTAAAGATTCAAGTGATGACAATGACGTTGATACTTTTGAAATTGATTAAAATTAAACTTTCAGTTGGGAACCCATTGATTATTCAGCTGGTTCTTCTTCGACCTGTTGCTCTTCTTCTTCAGCTTCTTGTTGACCGTCTTGAGGTCGCTCTTCATTTTCAACTTCAGCTTCGACTTCAACTTCAACTTCAAGTTCTTGTTCTTCTTCATCCTTATGATCCTCCTCATCACTTTGGTTCAAAGCTGAAAATATATTCTTTGAAGCTTCTCTTGGCTCAGCTGGAGCAGGACTAACTTGCTGTCTCTGCAGAGAAGCTAAAGAATTACTGGAACTGGTACCTTTAACGGTTATGAATGCATTGCTCTTCGGGGAACTGTTGTTATTGATACTATTATTTCTGAGGTTAAGTGTGGATTTCGTCTTCTTAGTGTTACCGAATGGACCTAAGTTATCACCTGAATTTCTGACGTGCCCAAAGTTAGATATTTCGTTCGATGAGATCTTGTCGTTACCCCATCTTGAGTTGTTTCTAGAAGAATTTGATCTAGAATCATTTCTACGTCTCTTTTGTTCTTCTTGAGCTCTCTTAGCTTCAGCTTCTTGGTGGATTTCAGAGATGGTCTTTGGACCAGCTTCCTTCTTAGCATCCTGCCATCTCTTCTTCCTTAGATCAATTAGATCTAATAATTTAAACTTAATTCTAGATGAAATACCTTCACTTTCAACAATTTCACCAATGCCTTTGAAAACCATAGACATTGTATCTTTTATATTTTGAGCAAAAGCTTCTTTACCAGGAGCAATCATTGGATTATCCATCTTAGGACCAGTGATCGTCAACAATTGGACTAAAGTTTCTAATGTATCTTCACTCAAAGATTGAGCCTTAAACATAAGATCTCTATAACAACCAAGAATAATATTTGGAGACAGTAAGTTCAAGTGGAACAATTCACCAATGAATTTCACTAGACCTAAACCTCTTCTCTTTGCAGCGGCCATTTTATAATATTCATCAGACATCATCTCAGGTTCAATAGCAGAACCATCTTCATTTGTCGGTAAGTTATCACTCCATCCCTTAGTATACTCAGTTTGACATCTTCCTAAAAGTAGACCACGAACTAAACTGGAAGCATTCGTGGAAGTTGGGAGCTCAATTTCAACGGAATCAAAAACTTCAGGCGATATCTTTTGCACTAATTTCAAACAGAATCTAGCGTACATAGATGACCAATGAGCCTCATCACAAGCTTTAGCGAAAGTTAATTCAATAACTTGATTCAATGATCTAGAATCCGGTTCCCATTTAGATTGGTTTGCAATGACTAGAAGTTCATCAGTAATATCATCAAATTGTTCTAAAGTTAACTTATTCAATAAGGATTTAATCTTAGCTTCAGCATCATCTTCATCCAAAAGCACAGTAACACCATCCGGAGCATATTTGACTTCTTTTGTCTTTTGTCTTTGAGATCTTGGAACCCATCTGGTAGCCGATTTTTCTAATGGTTTGACCTCAACAGGAGGTGTAGGTGGAGCAGCATCTGCATCATCATCTCTTCTCTCGCCTCTGTAGTCTCTGTCATCTGAGTTTCTATCTTTTCTGTCACCTCTTGGTTTCTTTGAACCTTGTCTTTGACTTTTCTCACGAGGACCACCTGGACCCGCCTTCTTCTTAGAGCCACCTCTTGAACCGTTTCTTGAACTATTGAAATCACCTCTTAAAGTTTGGTTTCTTGAAATAACACCACCTGGGCCAGTACTTGGACCATTCTTACCGAACTGGCTGTTTCCTGATCTGTTGAATGGACGCTCTTTGTTGTCTTTCCTAGTCATGGTTGGGATCACAATCTTAGAACCAACTTCAGCCTCCCACTTACTGTCGATTCTAAACACACATTTATCAGCGAATTGAGACAAAAACATTGGATCGTATCTCTTCTTCTTTGGATTAGCACAAGCTGGATCTGGTTTCGTTAATTCGAAATTATAGGAGAATTCGTAAATGTTTTCGATTGGTTTAGCAGTAGCAAGTCTTTCTAAGAGCTGTGTCATTGTAGCGGAATCATCTTCAGCCACAGGAACAGAAGCTGCAGCAACAGCTGATTCAGCAATTTCTTGTTCTGATTCCTTTGATTCAGAACCGTCGGATGGTACAAGGGTTGATGCTTCCTCTTCTGTTGCATTTTCATTTTCATTCTCAACTGAAACTTCTTCGGTCTCTTCAGCCGTTTCTTCAGTCACTGCTGGTTTGCGATCATCGGTAATTGCTTCTTCTTCGTTGACTAGTTCAGGTTCTTTGGCTTTTGGCTCTTCACTCACCTGTTCTTCAACTTTTGGTTTCTCAGTCACAGGTTCTTCAACTTTTGGTTTCTCAGTCACAGGTTCTTCAACTTTTGGTTCCTCAGTCACAGGTTCTTCAACCTTTGCAGTTTCAGTTTCTTCCTTCTTTGATTCTTCTTCAACCTTTGGAGCTTCTGGAGTCACAGGAGTGACCTCGACAGGTTCAACAGTCTCTTCCTTTGGCTTTTCGACTTCCTTATTTTCTTCTTTAACAACATTCAATGCTGCTTTTGGGGCTGAACCAGTCATATTGTTCTTTTTCAATTTAGCCAAGAAAGCAGCTTTGAATGCTTCCTTCGCTTCAGCACTACCTGGTAGTGGAGCAGCCTTGACAGGAGATTCTGGAGTCGCTAATGAAGCAGCTGTGACTGGGACACTAGAAGTGCTTGGTAAGGAGACAGGAGCAGAAATTACAGCCTTAGGTAAAACAGGAGTAGATGAAGCAGATGTCTTTGTAGAAGAAAAGGATGGAGCTTTAGAATGGCCTTTAGGAAAACTCACAGCTTCACCATTTTTATTTCTAATGCTAACGTTAACGTGTGGATGGGTTATATGTGTATCAGTTTGATTTTGCAAAGTTGGAGAAACTGGGATGGCACCTGGAGCACTGTAGTAAGCTGTCCCAGGGACAGCTTGGGGAGCAGGAGCATAGTAGGCATAAGAGTAACCACCAGGAGCTGTAGTATAACCTTGGGGCATATACCCTTGCCAGCCTTGTGGTGGATAGTATTGTTGTTGTTGCAACTGTTGCTGTTGTTGCTGCTGTTGTTGCTGCTGTTGTTGCTGCTGTTGTTGCTGCTGCTGAGAATTATAATTGTTGTAATTGTTATATTTTCTGTTGCCCTTGTAGTTAGGATTATTGCTATTATTATAATGGTGATGGGGAGTCCCACTCGGTGGGTTGAGGTTATTATTCGACATTCTAAAAATGTGTTTTTTTGCCTCTGTCACTAGATAAACTGAACTTGCAGATCAATGTACTCTATTTAAAGCTAATTAAACACGATTGAACTGATCAACTAGTTAAACTTGTGTAGGGTAAAACTTGTATGCAGGCAAATGGCCTTGTCTGAAAAGTAGCGTAAGATTCGGATCTATCTGAAAAAAGAGCAAACAATACAATAAGATACGATGTCTAATCAGCGTGGTAAAGTGACTAGACAAAAATATGCAGACGTATATTGTTGGAATATATAAATATAAGAATATAAGATACTCTCTCGTGTCTATAGAAGTAAATCTGAAGACGAACCTTAAACTATTATAATTATCTCTTGGTGTAACAAAAACGAAATACCAAGAAAAACAAAAATAATGAGTTGCTGTTGATCTAAACAATGTTTGATTCTAGCTTTAGGATCAAAACAAGAAGTTAGTGTTTGTGATTTTGAAGTCATCATAGGGCAAAACGAACTTGTCGTTGTTCTGCAATCAACCATAATTTTCATTTCCACTTCCATTTCCTCTGGTGGTATGTATCCTGTTACGTAATCAGCAAAAAATAGCGTTTCTTCTGAAAATTTTTATGCGGTGCGACAGACTACGCGTTGTGTTTAGGGGAGGGTTACCCGGAAGAAGTGTTTTAAGGCAACAAGTGCTGTATAATAGTAGGTGGTAGTATATTTAATTAAGAACACAAGTATCTATGGAGCTGTTTATCAGGACCGTCTCTTTACGACAGTGTATATAAGTAGTCCAGCTATAAGTGATAAGAAGCCGTAAATTATCACAAAGTCCTTGATAGATTCCCTTTCTACAGTAGTGGAGTATTCAATTAATGATTAATGTTAGTAGCTGGTTCTGAATAAAGTCTCCGTGTATATCTATCTCAGTCGACACAATGCTTATATGTATCATGACAGCCTCTAAGGTATACAAGTGAAATCGCGACGCAGTATTATAATCGTACTTACTGAAACACACGGCAGTCATTCTATCTCTTGCCTCATCAGAGTCTTTACATCGGTCAATGTTTTGGTCTAGACAAAATTCCAGTGTGCATTTTTTACATTCTTGAGACACCAAAGAAAGTTTGGCACTGTCATCTTTCGGCGTTGTGTCTTTCAGGTTGAATATCTGGTAATTGAGTTCACAGTCACATTTGCAAAAATTTTGAACTGCTGTAGCAAGTTGAAGTAATAGTACGAAGGCAAGCGCTAGACTGCTTCGACTTGAAAGCCCCATATTCACCATGGTTTTCCTGTGTGTATTAGCCAATGTAGAAGTGTATATATGCTAACATTTTCCAACGTGCTAACACCATCGTAATCGTTATCATGTGAACCATCTCAAGTGCTTATAAACAAACATTCGGTTTCTTATCACCAATCCAAAAACAAACTGATGTATTAACACCTTTGCACCAGTATCATCTCCAATTTTGCCACCAAAAGACAAAAGTCCACTTTGTCTGGTTCGGTTCTCTGATTTAACCATTCGTCGTCTGTGTGGGTGGAACAAGACAAAGGCAACTAATTGCAACTCAGACGTCACATACTGCCATATCTTTGTTAGTATATGTTCAGATATAGTTATATATCACCAGTTAAGTCAATTGTATATCGTGCATAGCGCTTTTATTCACCCAATTAATATCCTTAGACAGTCTGATTTGCGAACAATTTCAGAATAGCTACGATAATATAAGAGAGCCTTATTGTTTCATATATATTCAGAAAGAAATGGCCACGGCAACATCTCCAGTTCTGTCACATGAAAGTGGTATTAAGCCCTTTTTCAAGCAGAAGATACAAGACTATGAAATCCAAGTCACAGCAAAGATTCAAAATTTAAGAAGATTAGAAGCACAGAGAAATGCATTGAATGCAAGAGTGAGATCTTTGAAAGATGAGTTGAAACTATTGCAAGAACCAGGTTCGTATGTTGGTGAAGTGATTAAAGTTATGGGAAAGAAGAAAGTTTTAGTTAAAGTGCATCCTGAAGGTAAATACATCGCCAACGTTTCAGCTGATATTGATATTAAAAAGATAACACCAAGTTTAAGAGTCTGCCTTAGAAGTGATAATTATGAATTGCATCAGATTTTACCAAATAAAATTGATCCTTTAATTTCATTGATGATGGTAGAAAAAGTTCCAGATTCTACTTATGATATGGTTGGTGGTTTAGATAAGCAGATTAAAGAAATTAAAGAAGTTATTGAATTACCTGTCAAACACCCTGAGTTGTTTGAAAGTTTAGGTATTGCACAACCTAAAGGTGTCATTTTGTATGGCCCTCCAGGTACGGGTAAGACGCTATTGGCAAGAGCTGTTGCACATCACACAGATTGTAAGTTTATTAGAGTCTCAGGTTCAGAGCTAGTTCAAAAATATATTGGTGAAGGTTCTAGGATGGTTAGGGAATTATTTGTTATGGCAAGAGAACATGCTCCATCTATTATATTTATGGATGAAATTGATTCTATTGGTTCGTCAAGAGTGGAAAGCTCGTCAGGTGGTGGAGATTCAGAAGTCCAAAGAACAATGTTGGAATTGTTGAATCAATTGGATGGTTTCGAGTCTTCTAAAGATATCAAGATTATTATGGCTACTAATAGGTTAGACATTTTAGATCCAGCCCTTTTAAGACCTGGAAGAATTGACAGAAAGATTGAATTTCCTCCTCCAACTCTAGATGCAAGAACTGATATCTTGAAAATTCATTCAAGATCAATGAATTTAACAAGAGGTATCGATTTAATGAAGATTGCTGAAAAAATGAATGGTTGTTCAGGTGCAGAGATTAAAGGTGTCTGTACCGAAGCTGGTATGTACGCTTTAAGAGAAAGAAGAATTCACGTTACACAAGAAGATTTTGAACTCGCTGTTGCAAAGGTTATGAATAAAAATGAAGAAGGTGCAGTCTCTATTGCCAAATTATTCAAGTAGGAAGATGTTTATTGTTCTCACCTCTTAAATCTTTCCTCTTTTCTATTTACTTGGTCCACCAATCTGTTTGTATTACTTTCTGTTGATGTATAGTCATATAATATAGTTTCATGATTTGTATTTCGTTTGAAAAAGAAATTATCTACACACAGATTACGCAAGCTCTATAACTGTTTCTATTAATCAGAAACAGTCAACATCACTTTTGCTCCTCTTTCCTGACACCACTCTCCTCGAGCCACTCTTTGACTTTATTCAAATTACCAAAATCATCAGACTCTGTAAACTTCACCTCGCTGACTGCTTTACAAATCCACTCATATTCGTAATCTGAGCCTAATTTAAGATCCTCATTTAAGAAATCAATAACCATTTTCTTCTTAGTAGACGTAACATCCACACAAAACCAGCATTTATTGTCGACATCAGCATGAGAGCTACCTCCTATTGTGGAAATATGCGGGATCAAGTCTTGTTTAACGTGAGCTATTTTTTCAGCTAAACCACCACCCACATCAGCGTTTAAAAGTCCGCTAGATTTGCATTCTGGATTCTTACACCATGTATTACCACATCCACTGTTCAATTGCAAGATATATTTTCTTTCAATTCTTGATCTCAATTTCAACCCAGTTGGATCACTAACATTCGAATATAAAGGACCATAACAAAAGTCACACAGACCTATACTATTACCACTACTGTTTCCTGGGTTTATTAGTCTAATGCAGTTGTAGTTAGAACATTTGACAGGCTTTGCTTTACTGACTCTATCCAATTCATGCAATTTGAAATGTGTCTCGAAATCTCTCAGTCTGATCAACTTCCCACACTTGAAACAGTCATTTGTCTTTGAACCACATTCAAATTCATGTTGAGACATTTGTGAAACGATGGACTCGGTGGTTGATTTCTGTTTAGGTAGAGTCAAATGACAAAAACGGCATTCATGAAGTGCTGATGGGCATTCTGTCGCTCTATGGAGACTCAATTGAACTTTGTTGGGGGCCTCAAACTCATTGCAAGCTGGACAACTGAAAATGGTAGGCTGTTCTTCTTTCTCCTTCACCTTCTCACTTTCCGTGCCTTGTAGGCTGGAATGGTAATATTTATTATGAAGAGCGAAACTTATGGAAGAGTCTCCATATGTAGAACAACAGTGCCAATGTGTTTCAGGTATTATTTTTAAAAATGTCTTGTTGCACCCTTTTGTACACTTAATATTGTTTCTCTTACAAAAATTCTCATGCATAAATTGAGAAGTCTTCAAGATTTTAGAACCACAATTCGAACACAACACATGGTCCACATCTGATTCTTCTTCAGCTGTGTCCATTTCCATGGATTCGCTATTGCTTTCTCTCAGATTATTAATCACTTCTGCTTTTATTTCAACCTTTCCTCCCACTTCCCCAAATGGGATCAGATATAATGCATCCGTTAACAATGGATGAAAGCTACTGACTTTTATTCTTTTCGCTCCAGAATTGAACGTGCTCCAAATAAACGATTCGTCACTAACAAAACGATCAACAGAAATTACAAAATCAGTATTAGATTCAATTCTCAATTCTTGACTGGACCCTTTCTTGAAGACATTATTCAAGTTTAGTTTCAATTTCTGCCCAACGTCTGTGATTACTTCCAAATCTGGCCTAAAGTCCATGAATTCACCTAAACTATCCTTCTTTGCTAGAAGTTCTTTTGCCATATTATTATCAAGTGGTACAACTTCCAAATTGATATCTGTGTCAATGACACATATTGTGGGAGCAGGAGAGCAGTTACATATCTGCAATTTATATATCTTACTATGATTCAAATCATCTTTGAAAATCAAAGTTTCATTTTCAGTCAAAGTAGTGTAGGTAGTACTCAGTTTGGATTCTAGAAACCATTTCCAATCATCTATCTCCTCATAGATTTCCATAGGCTTCAAGCTGAGAGATGTACCCTTGACTAAATCTTTAACAAGTTCAATATGAACGATGGTAGATTCTATAATTCCTAGTTTCTCTATCAAGAATCCAGGAAGCTCAATCTCTCCTTCGTTCGAGATGAATTCTTTCACACCAACATAACACGGCTTCTTTGATGCTGCAGTAGAGAGTTTGAATACAAGTGGATGTGGAAGAGTATCTAATGACAATGCTCTCTGTTGGTTGACCAACGATTCAAGTATAACTTGGGGTAATATAACCTTATCTGAATAGTATGGAAGGTTGTTTTCTTTGTTAAGACTAAAGTTGTAAATTAAACTTTCATGTATTACCAAATCCTGTGTCATCTCCCTATATATATATGTATGCTGAAGGTGACGTCTACTCTATATGAACTGTGTATTTATAAAAAATACAAACCATATACATAGAGTGTGAAAGGGATCTTACTTATTTGCCATCAAAAAAGCCATCCGAATGCAAATGAAAGAGGATAAAAAATAGGTATCGAATACACAGCCTTAAGTTTTGATTTTTTTTGATTTTTCCACCTTTTATTCTTTGAGTCAAAGCTGATAAATCTACATACAATACATACTTATTGATTCATGGCAATTTGGAAATTAGAATCAAGCAGTTTTAATAGTTCTATAGAAATCACTTCTGAAAACATTTGAAGTCTTTTCTCGTGCCCCATATAAATAAACTGTTCTAGTTGGATGTTGTCAAGTATGAACTTCGCCAATAATGGATTAATGATTCCACAACTGAACAAAAACTGATGTTCATCAGTATATACAAGATCATCATAAATAATTTCAGTGTTTTTACTTCTTTCCACTAACGTTCCATAGTCTGCGATCACTTGCTGAAGTTGCGTTAAAGAGGATTGTAAATCATCATGAACGTGAAACACCTTGATTCCAGATTTGATGCAATCATTTAGAAATGTTGATAGCTTTTGGTCACTGGTCGTCGATTGATCTACGTCGCCCGTGAGTAGAATTAGAACCAAACTTTGAACTTGGCAGACTATCTCTGCTAAGTTGAGGAAAAACAATGATTCTCCAGTCTTGATATTCACTTGATAGATTTGAATAGGTCTGACAAATATTACCCCACATGATTCACTTATAAAAAAATCAAATTGCAGGGCTGTATTCATTGAAAATTCGTGCAAATAAAACTTTTTGCCATATCGTTCTGAGATAGCTTCCAGTTGGAAATATAATGTTGGATACTTTTCAGGGACATTAATATTTTCTGCTATCCTTCTGAACAAGTTTTGGTCCGGCGGTATAAGCATCTCGATCAAGTTATCCAGATTAGGCTGCTCACCTAAGACACTCCCCTCCAACACAGTATTTATATCATCAACGTGGGCTTCTACTTGTTGTTGGGCAGCGCTCGAGTCGGTAAGTTTCTGCGGTTGAGTTTCCTCTTCTATATATCTAGTTGAATAATTCAATGCATCTAGAAGAGGGAATTCTGCAACTTCCAATTTGTGCTTCTTAAGTTTCTTTTGCTTTTCCAGCACCAACGACTCAAGCTCAGAGACATTATGCTTCTTGCTTTTCTTTTTCCTATGAGAAATCTTATTGAAAGTGTTAAGTGCAACAAGGTTTGACCCACTAGATTTGGTTACAGTAGCAGTATCTGTATCGGTAGTCATCGTTTCACTAGTGAAGAGCTGTTCAGGGAGGGATTGTTTGTCTCTGGATTGCACTTCTATGTTGGTGGAACAAGTAGGGGTTTCGGTTTCAGTTATGGATTTTATCATGGATGACTTCTGAGCAATGGCACTGCTGTTTGTTGTCCTTTCGGGTATTTCAGGGACATGATGAAGTAGGTTAAGGTTCGTAACTGAAATATTAAACCGACTCACTTCATGTTCTAACTCTGTAGAAGCACTTTCAGTGTCATTGCACTCATTGTCATCTAGTTTCCCGGCTTCTTGTTCTTCTTTCTCCCCCATCACCAAGTGAGAATCGTAATCCGTATTTTCTAGAAATGATTGTTTAATCATTCTAACGCTTAACTGATTTGTTTTATCTATAGGTATATTCAGCTTTTCTCTAGCACATAATAAAGTCTCCTCTAGTGTTTTTTGCTTCGAAATATTGGAGAATGGAGCCCATGAGAACTTTGCTAGTTTAACTTTTGATATCTTCCATTTTTGTATTTGTTGATCTCCTAAAGACTTTAACAAGAAGTTTGAATATGTGAGAAAATTCCGGAATGGGTTTTCTCTCCTGATGTATACAGTGTATACTTTGAATTTGATTTCTTTGTCGTTCAATGGTTCATCTAGTAGTGAATTCAACAAGTCGGTGTCAATGGACTGGAGTGCTTGTTCTTTAACAAGTTTCATTTTTTTGCCAGTAAAGTCCTTTGTTCCAAGATGCTTCAAATCAACAAGGAACGAAGTAGAAATAACTGGAATTTCAACTTCAAACTTGAGGCCAATATCTTTTTTATCAATAATCTGCATTTTTCGATCTGGATATCTTGGAGGAAAGTCTTGAATCTTTGGTAAGTTAGCGTCCCCGTTAAGTATGCTATCATCAGGAAACATAGATTCTACTTGAAATTCATCACTCACCCACTTTGGTTTAGTGAAGTTCAAATAGTTTACTTTATTTGAAGTAAGATCCTGTAAAAAGTCATAATGTTTAATAAATTTAAACTGAGTTTTGGTCTTGGTAAATTCTATAAATCTGAAATCGTTAGCATCAATAGGCCCTGGATTATTAGTTCTGACAGTTGCCCTTTTTAATGCTTTAACAAAGAACTTATTTGCAGAGGAATTTAGTTTCGACGATTCCCTAACTATTGTTTTCTCGATTATTTCAAGCTTATCACTAATATCTTGAAGTTTAATATCGTTAATTTTCTTCTTCTGCTTATTAAAAACATTCCATAAGTTGTAAGGTTCAGTCTGCTGAATTGGGCAAATGAATGAAGTACAAAGAAATTTCGAATTGAAAGGTTTACGAGGTTCCACTTGGGTGATGAATGATTTCTTAGAGGTGAGCTTCCTAGTTGACTCTGCTAAGAATAAAGAAGTAGATTGTGATAATTTAATCTTTTCACTATTACCTAATGTCTGTAAATAGCTATGAGGGATCTGAGATTGGGTTTCAGGAAGACCTTTGTAGGTTTCCCATTTATGCAGATTTAGATACATCACACTTTTATTGGCAACTCGAATCTAGTTGCTTTCAATCAAGTACACGTATACGTAAAAATCACTACATACTGTCTGTTATACTAGTTAATTGATAAATCTATTTGTAGTGGAAAGCCATAAAGTTGGAATAGTTCATGGAAACAAGTCACATTTCGTACCTGGGGAAATTAGTCTCCCTCTTTGTTGTTGGGTGCGACACAGCAACTACCCTATTTGTTCTACACTGGTATGGCAGTAAAGCGATCGATGCGCATGTTTTTTGAAGGTGTCAGTGTCGCTAAACAAATAACTAGGAAACGAATTCAAAACACCTATCGGAGAAGAAAAGATAGATAAACTTATAAAAATACATACACATAACGTACAAGGGCATCTTTTTTTGTTCATTCTTCTCTGTATAGGATGATTTCACTTTGTTTGAAATATCTTCTAGCATCCTCGTCTATCAACACCAAGCTTAAAAAGGTACGAGTACTAAACTTCTTGTTCACGTCTTTATATGTTGGGGTCAAGTCAAACCCACCTAAGAACAATCTAATAGGAATCGTTTCACCTCTCACTGGAGCTCCGTCCATAATCTCAAATCTCACTAGCGTCTCACTGTCACTCAGTTGATGTGGTGGTGCCCCGCAAGTTTCTCTTCTAATAAGCGACAACTCCATGTGTTTGATCTTCAATCTCACCAATAGAAAATAGATACGGCCAACAATGACATCCTTTAATGAGTACTTGTTTTTAGAGTACTCAAATTCGATATGAAGACAATCTTCAATTCCAACGTCCATCTTCACCGTCAATGTTGGTAAAGCAGCTGTAGCATCTTTTGAGTTGGCCGTAATATCAGTATTCTGTTGTTCCATTTGATATTGATGCACCCATAACTCTTTTTCTCTAACAACATCTGCTGATTTCCGACTGACTGTGACTTTTAAATAATATCTTAAACGAACATTGGCACCTCTGTAACTTTCATATTGTTTTTCAACATTTCTAAACTCGAATTGGAAAGTTTCAGGATGTTGAAGTTCTCCCGGTGAAGCCAATTCGTGTGCTAAAGATAAAAAATCATCAGCTTGTACACCATCATTATTAGTTTCAATGGTACCCAACATTTGAATTCTAAATCCTAAATGCTCGACTTTCTTGTTGTCTCGGGTACGAATAGTGACTTGTCCTTTCACAGTTTCACCATCTTTATATAAGGGTAGTTTTTCTTTACGACCTTTAAGGTTTTTCACTTCGACAGATTCTCGACTATCTTCACCGTCTAGTCTAAGTTCTATATCTAATGGAGATTTGAATATGAATGACATTGTTTGCTGAGTTCGCTAGTTACTATCAACTGAAGGAGTAAAAAAAAAAAGGAAAGCTGATGGTCCGTGTTGACTGTATGTATCTGTTTGAATGAGTAATATATTTGGATTATAAAGCCGCTTCTTACTCAACGTCAATGGATGAATTATAGTCGTTGTCTTTTACTGTAGAGCTAAACTAAACAACACACACTATCGATAGCATAGCGCAGTGTGTATTAGCCACACTCTTCCTTTCAGTCCTGCAGTTCGAGGAGGTATGTGCCGTGCCACATTTTTACCTAACAGTTGTGGCTGGTTATAATTCCGTTTTAGAGGACTCTTGTTCACGTAGATTTACATACATTTTAGAGTGTTTTGAGATGTATTGGAATAAATCATAGTAGCTAAATACAATAAAAACTCTTTTCCCTCCTTCTATTAATGCACAAGATATTGACAATATATAAAAAGATTCTTGTTCACTAAGTTTTTCTATAAGCATAGCAAAAACAAAAAAAAAGATGACGTAAAAAAAATATTCTTTCCTATACAAGTAGAACATTATTCTGATATGCCTGTTCTCGGGAATTTGAGAGATTAAAGATGAAAAAGAAAAGATAAAAGCAGTCAGTCATATGAAGGGTTGAAAAAAACAGAAGACGGGACATTAATTATTTAATAAGCAACTATTTTTGACCTAAACACTTCAAGACATCACCCCAGACAGTTTTTGGTGATTGAGAAGCATCGACACCAGACCAAATGCCATTCTTCTTGTAGTATTCAACAATTGGCTCAGTTTGTAGATGGTAAGTAACTAATCTCTTCTTTAAAGCGTCAGCGTTATCATCAGATCTTTGGATTAATGGTTCACCAGTAACGTCATCCTTCATTTCTTCCTTTGGTGGGTTGAAAAGCTTGTGGTAAGATCTTCCTGAGGCTGGATGCACAAGTCTACCAGTGATTCTAGCGACTAATAATTCATCATCAATCTTTAACTCAACAGCTTTTTGTAATGGGGTGGAGTTGGAGTTCAACATTTGGTCCAATTTTTCAGCTTGTGGGATAGTTCTTGGGAATCCATCCAAGATGAAACCGTTCTTACATTCGGAATTGTTGGCTAATTCTTCTTTAATCATGTTAACCATGATTTCATCAGAGAC
Source organism: Ogataea pilisensis (assembly GCA_003707685.2). NCBI lineage: Eukaryota > Fungi > Ascomycota > Pichiomycetes > Pichiales > Pichiaceae > Ogataea > Ogataea pilisensis. Next base: position 58,971 of record PPKM02000014.1, read on the forward strand.
TAAACCACCTTGATCCATGATCTTCTTAGCTTCCACACCCAGTGCGGTCTTTTGAGCAACTTGGGATCTTAACATATCACCAGTGGCTAAATGACAAGCACAGTACTTTTCCTTCAAGTTTGGAGCTTGAGTACCTTTACCTGCACCTGGAGGGCCAATTAAGACCATTCTTAAAGCAGGTGGTAAACTTTTTGGTAGGATACCAGCCTTTTGTTCTAATGTGTGGATTCTGTTTTCAAGTTTTTCAACTAATTGCTTCAATTCTTCGACAGCCATGTTTGTTGGATTTAGATAAGGTAGATATATGTGATACGGGTGTAATGAACAGTATATACGGCTATTTAGACGAAAAGCAAAAAAGAAAAATAGACAATTGATTAAGGAAAGTATATATATATTAGGCTTTCAATTGTTGAAACACAAGGTGGTCCAATGCAAACAAAGAGGTTCAAGTTGGAGTCAATAATTTTTCACAGAGTTTGACTTCCTCTCGTCCTCTCACCCACTCATTCGTTACCTAATGAAAGCCTGGATGGCATCGCTGTAGGAAAAGAAGCGGCCGTTGGCCGTTGGCTGTTGCGGACAGAGGGGAGACACCGACACACCGCCCACCCGCAACGGCCAGAGTTGCCCGCTGGGGGATTTCCGTCCCTTTCTGTTTGTCCCCAGCAAGAGATCCCCGTCGCTGGAGGTCTCCATCCTTCAACGGTCAATTCCCAACAAACGGAAGCGTAGCGGCTCCAGCAAAATCATATTGTTTGGTGCACGACCTTAAAAAATCTAAGATGACGTAACTGATTATGTCACCTTGTTGTCTTCTGTGTTTTTTTTTTTGACACAAACTGCACTGCCTGCCCCACCAGCGGAAAGATGATGGTTTTGTTTGTTTACCATCCTCCATGAATGAATGCATGTGATAGGGAAAATATTAATAATGAATAAGGTATATTGGCATACAAAGTACTCAATATATATAGAAATTAGAGATCGAGCACATGTGATCTTGAAGGATAAATACTCTCCTGATATAAATCTACATAATTCATCTATATATCTCTAATGTAAATTCAATAAACAGAAAGCTAACACATGTGTTTGCATATTTCCTTTGTCGCCCAAATCTAAGGAATTTTTTATCATCATCATAAAGATCGTAACCCCATTTAGAACTTGACATCCCAAGAGTCTAATTTCATAGTTCCATTTTCTTCCAAGTTGATGTGCATCTTGAAAGCATCTCTTAAGATGTGTGGTTCATGTAAAGTCTTCTTCTTGTTACAGTAGAAAATAGCTCTGTCGTAATAGTCTTGTAACTGATCTCTGTAGTCTGGATGAGCACATTGATGAATTAAAGATTGAACTCTTTCTTTTGGTGACAATCCTCTCAGATCAGCTAAACCGAAATCGGTAACAATAACGTCCAAGTCGTGTTCTGTTTGATCAATATGGGAAGCAAATGGAACAATACATGAGATACCAGTTGGGTCAGTCTTTGATGGTCTAGCAGCTGGAGTGTGCATGATAGACAATTTGGCATTTCTTAAGAAATCACCAGAACCACCTAAACCGTTCAACATTCTAGAACCATTAACATTGGTAGAGTTAGCATGTGCATAGATATCAACTTCAACTGGAGTGTTCATAGCAATTACACCAAGTCTTCTGATAATTTCCGGAGCGTTAGAAACAACTTGAGATCTCAAACATAACTTCTGAGAGAATAATTCCCAGTTATCAAACAATTTCTTAAAACCATCTGGGGAAAGTCTAATAGAAGTAGCTGTAGCGAAATCCATAGCACCACTCTCAAAGAACGGTAGGAAAGAATCTTGCAAGACTTCGGTCCAAACATTTAAGTTCTTGAATGAAGAGTCAGCTAAACCATCAATAATAGCATTGGCAACATTACCGATACCAGACTGTAATGGGAGTAAGTTTTCTGGCAATCTACCAACCTTAACTTCCTGTTCGAAAAATTCAATTAAGTGGCCGGCAATTCTTTTTGACGTTTCATCAGGAGCAGCTGGATTTGGAACCTGATCAACAGTTGTAGATTCAACAATGGCAACGACTTTTGATGGGTCGACTGGAATAGCAGTTAAACCATTCTTTTGGTGAACCGATGTGTATGGATATGGTTGTCTGAAAGGTGGGTTAACTGGCAAGTCAATGTCATGTAGACCTTCAAATGATGGAGTAGCAGTGTTAACTTCAACAATAATGTTGTTGGAGTAACTTAACATTTCTGGTGAAGCACCGACAGCTGGACCAGGAACAATGGAACCATCTTCGGTAATAGCAGTGGCTTCAATAATTGTGTAATCTAAATAAGGGTTGTCCTCCTTGAATCTAGTGTAGAAACCGTATGTTAAATCTTGAGGGAACATGGATAAATGCTTATCAAAAAATTGAGTTCTATTTTCATTAATGGCTTTAGCAATTGGTTTACCAACTTGATGAGGAGCTCTTCTTAAGATCATGTCATTTGTGGCCCATTGGGATTCTTCAGGACCTGCTGAAGCACCAACAAACAAGTTGAAAGCTAATTTACCTTGTAAATTGTTCTTCTCGACGTGATCAGCTAACACTTGTGGGATAACTTTTGGAGCACCAACACCAGTAAAACCAGACCAACCCAGGTATTGGCCGTGTTTGAAGAGTGGGATACACTCTTCTGGTGTTCTCAATTTCTTCAAATATGGAGCATATCTTACTCTTTGCTTTAAGATAGAAGACATGGTTCGATTGGTGTATATGTGGTCTGTTTTTTTACTATGACAAATTGCACTTATTTTAACGAAGAATAAGAGGGAAAGAGAGAGAAAAAAGGAAAATAAATCAAGATGACTAAAGTCAACAAAGCTGGAGCAGGTTCCACCTTAAACATGGTAGAACATGAAGAGGCCTGAAAAATCACTCTTCTTATATAGTATACCACGTCACAAAGGGAGTTGTTCATGCTGGGATCTGGCCGGAAACGGATGGAAACCGCCCACTCCGGGTGTTTGTATGCCACTGGACCGACTGTATGGTACTGTTGCTACTAATACCGCGTCGCCGGAAAAAAAATGTTCTCTCCAAGTCGACACCACAATGCGTTTCCGCTCTCTGTTCTTGGACTGCGTCTCAATGTCTCAACACGAGAGATAAATACTGCGTGGAGTTGTCGCTGTTTAGCCTTTGCAAAGACAAAACACACAGAGGAGAGCTCGCTTCTTATACGTACATACCAACAAATTGTGAGTACAGGAAAATTAACTTAATCCAACAATTTGGAGTACAGTGGGTTTAGAACTACTCACATGGGTCTTATGAAGTGGAAACAGACTGCAAAAAGAGAAAGAGAATATCCGGAAATACACAGGGTGGAGGCCTCTGAGTGTATGTATACAACGACTTATTTACTGGAGCTTGACTTGTCATGTCAAATATACAAGGTGCCAGTGACTAAAAATGCGCGTGCCAGGAAGCCTCTGCGAAACCCCAGTGGGCAATCGCCACCAGTGAGCTTGTACACTGCCTTTTCCCCCGGACTTTGAATCTTCAGTATACGTCAGGATCTGTAGATATACATCACTTTGTAAGACAAATCGACCAATGAAAAACGGTTTTTAGCAACAACGGAGGCGATTAGGGCACCTGAGGTGAGAGGGAAAAATAATTTGGCTGAGATATCTACACACCCTGTGCGATAAAGGAGGGACGGCAAAATCTGGAGAAGAGAAACCGTGACCCCTCGTTTTCCACCATGCATGAGGTATAAGTTATTGTTTCTTTCATTTCTGTCTTGAGTTGTTTTCCTTGTTCTGTGGGGGGGTGGACAGTTTGAGTTCAAGCAGGACAGTTGGAACATAAAGATACCGGGAAGCTTATTATCTCAGCCGATGTAGTTTTTCTTTGAGTCAATTATACGGCTCCGTTTACGTTTTTTCCCTAGTGTTAAAAGATGGTTACCAATCATCAAAAAAAAAAGCTTCCTTTCCTCATTACTTAGTTTCACCCTCGACATTTTCTCCTTTGTATTTGGTTCCTGTTGTATAGTAAGATTTAGGAGGTTTCCGATACCCTTGGTGGTTTTCATACATGCACCCCATTGATATGGTATTTGACTCGGAGTTGGTTCCACAGTACTATTAGGTATCGGCACCTCTCAAAGATAAACTCTTTGGATGTAGCAAGGTGACGGTGGTGGTTTACTCGTACTGCCGCGTTACAATATTTGTACTTACACATCCTGTATAAGTGTTCCAGCCGTTCATGATAAAATGATCTCTATTCTGGAGTGCGAATAACCTGGCTGAGCTTGTGAACGTAAAAACAATTCATAGGAGGAATTAGAAACCAACTTTACTACAGTGAATTGGCCTACATAGTGAACTTGAAGCATAAATTAGTCTGTGTTCCTTCTCAACTCTCATGAGCTATTACAATTTTTTTCTTCTGCTTATTTTTCTTCTTCTTTGTCAAAATATAGTTTTAGACGGAACAAGACAAGTTGCAACAGAGTTGAATCAAACTACCGTTTCCAGATTCAGATTCAGATCTGACCAGTGTTTCCTTTCACCCTGCGATTTTCAACGTTCGGTCCCACATTTGATAGCCTTTGGCCCTGGCTACCCCTCCTTGCTCAAACGCACACCCTCTGTTTACGTGAGATTCGTACCCCATACAAATCGGTTACTTTGATCAACAGTCCACCTCATGCTGCGATCAGTCTTGTCTAGCTCCCTGAATATATTCTGGAAAGAAGTCGTAAAATATGGAATCCGAACAAGACATCATCATCTACTTTGTCTCCTATTCGATACAACAAATTGGATTTGGTTATCCTGATGGGTTTGAGCATGGCAGCACTACCAAAGCATGCCGTTTTTTTCCACTATTAATGTAGATCGATCAGCTATCTTGCTTTGGGTGATTATAGATTGTATACTTAACAATCTATGCAAGTATGTTCAAAGGGTTCACTCACTATTTGAATATATTCTGGCACATTAGAACGGGACGAGTTTGATTTTTTTCTATTTACAGTGTAACGGTTAAGTTCCATATTAATTGATTTTGTCTCCCTCGAATCCTTGAAGTTCTAATCATGAACCCCCATTACCAGTATAATCCTCTAACTGCCCTCAACGCATCCTATTTTTCAACCTATTTTTCGACCGTTGCGCAAGAGTCTTGGATCAACTCTGAAAATGTAAACAGGCAAATGTGATACAAGGTTAGTAAAGTAGAATATGTATTGTGGAACTGACTGAGAAGCGTGACAACAGTAGACTGAAAATCTTGAAAGAGCGCCTAACAAGCTTTATCAGAGGACATTAAGACTGATTGAAAGATTAGAATCTCAGTATTCCATACTTTACTTCCCAAACAAATATGGCGATGCAACGAAGTTTGTAGGCCCTTCAGATCAGTCAAACTGCAAGATGAGATCCGTCACAGTGGTTAGCTCCCACATCATGCATTCTAAAGGTTACATATTCTACATAAAATTTGCTGCTCAATTTATCATAAATCAGATGTATTAGGTCGTGACTTCAAGAACATATATAATTTGTACATATAAACATATATATATTTGAAGCAAAAAGCGCAGTGGAACGGACTTCTCATCCGTTAACGATTGTATCAGTTTTTCTTTACAAAAAGTAGAAGGAGCAAACGATCAAAATAAAGCAAAATATTAGTCCATCTTGAAAAATTCTTTACTGAATCTATTAGATTCAAGCAGTTCCTCAGTGTATCCAACTTCAATTTTACAATAATTAACGTTCTTCCCTGGGGCATTAAAAATAGAGTTCAATTTATTCTTCACTTTCCTCAATTCAACCATATCAGCTTCTTGGATATCTTTAGCGTGGTTTCCTGATCTCTTGATATATAGTTGTAAATGCTTAAGATGATATTGTAAGTCGTCAGCATGGAAGATTGTATCTAGTTCACCAATGTTAGTTAATCGCCAACCAACTAAAGTTAAAGTTTCTAAACTTGTCAAGATTGACCTTTGTTCAATTTCGTTGGTTTCTTTAAGCTGAATAGGAAACTTGCGTTTCAAACATAACACGTTCAACCAAGGGTAATAATAATTATATCTATTCTCTTCGTAATTCTGGGATAAGACCACTATAGAGAAAGTTTTCAAATTTGAATAAAAACGAGTTTGAAACAAAAAATGTTCATCTTGGTCGTTATTAACAAATGCCTTGAATCTTTCACTAACCACAAACGAGGATGAATCTTTGCTATAGTACAAGGATAAAGATGAAGGAGCAGTGTATTCTGTTTCTTGGTTAATGTTGATCATAGGATTTGGTGAAGGATAACTAGGTGAAAAAATGTCATTCATATTAAATGGGTGTTCCCATTTACAATTAATCAATTTCAAATCATCCAAATAGACCAGTTTCCCATCTTTTGATCTGATGTTCAAATCAGACAAATCTGGTTTCATCTTAGGATAAAAAAATTGATCTTTCGATAAGAAGAACCCATTTAGAACTAATTTCTTAATGTTATGGAATTTCTGCAATTGAGTTAATTCAAAAAGAGATTCATCATTGGCTTCATTACAATGACTCATTAATGTCAATTTCTCGATCTTGTCAGATAAATCAGTGTCAAATTTATCCTGGTATTTTAAACATCTTGAAGAGGACAGCACTTCAATTATTAATTCATTTAGTTGTTCACAGTTTTCAAGCAATCCTTTTAACGAAATATTCCATTCTCCATAACTTGTAGCTTTTGTATCTTTCAAATCACTATACACGCGGATAGATTTAATAATGTCTTTAGTTTTAAAAGATTCGTTGAAATTTTGAAAATCCGACCACGTTAATTTAATCTTTTCAAAAACAAATGGATGGAAGCGAGATCTATGGAGACTTGATAGCCTCAATAAACTGATTAAATCTCGTCTTGATAGATCACCTTCTTTTACTATGGTTTCGATTAGTTCTAAGGGTAAACTCAACAACAGACTGGAGCAATAGCTGGACTCTTTTTCATTCTCAATAACTTTAGTATGTCGAAGAATAGAAATTTCTGAAAACGTTTGAAAAGGTTGGAACTTTCGGGACTTCAAAGCAGGTTGTTGTTCTTCTTCAGATTCCTCTGTCACCGTAGATCTTTTCAGCGTTGGTTGTGACATTGTATGAAGTAGATAATAGTGCAGAAAAATTTAAACGATGGATAAAACGCTTTATTTAGGGATGGCTCTTCAACGAAAGAAAAATATAATGTACAAAAAACAAAACAAATCAGTAAAGCATACTCATTTACACTTAGTCTCCACATCTGAATGACTGATTAGAATGCTATTGATTATTTTTTTTGTCGTGTAGTCGTCTCATTTCTGCATGAGCAGCAAGAAAAATAAAAGGCAGTGCGACAGTTACCAAAAAGAGCTTATGTCATGTGTTCGGGCGGTTCGGACCAGGCGTTTCTGTTTGTCTTTCGTCCCTTTTTGCTGTGTTTTTGTTTTTACTATGTAGAAAGGAAATAACCGTATACATGTTATCGTTTGTTTTTTAAGAAGTAAATGAGAAAAGAGGAAGAGCTGCCGATTGTGCAGTGTACTATATCGTTCATATAAGATTGCTGGGACTAAAACCACTGTAAGTACTTCAGCTATTAATAACTAATAATGTCACCATCCATCTCAGCTTCATCAAAATCATCAAACTCATTCACCAACTCATGGTCTTTATCATCATACCTCTCCCATTTTCTCTTCAATTTACGCAACGTGAGCAAAGCAGAACCTGTTCCTAAATCAACCAACAGCTCGAAAAATTTAGTAACTTTCGCTCTATCGTCATAGTAAATTGCATTCAGTCCAGTAAGGTACATAGACAATTGCAATAGCATAGGACAGTAATTTGTTATTTTTTCCTTGGACTCAAGGAAACTCACTAGTGACAAATTCCTACAAACAAATTCTTGCACCATAGGATGTTTTTTCTGGAAATTACAAAGCATAGAGCTTACTATTAAAAAAGCAGCATTCACATAGGATTGATGAGATATGTCGTACCATGATATGTATTCGATTGTTCCATGTTCAAATTCAATTTTTTGAATGGCTTCAGGAGAAAGTGGTTGAAAGTCAGGAGGGATCGGTAAATTATTATCTGGATGCAGAAAATGGGTCTCAGGAACTATTCCTGATTTATCTACGATTTCAAAGTAACTCTCACGTTGAATCTCGGTGGATAAATTGTTAACATCGAATAAAGATATATTTAAACTTTTCGAAGTACTTTTTCTGCTCGAAATGGAGTTGCCAACATTGTTATCTTTGAGTTCGTTCTGTTCAACGTTGTTGCTGTGGTTGTTGATGCTACCACTAGCATCAATTGATTCTGCTTCTTGGTACTTTCTATATCTTCTGATGTACTTAATTAATTTCTGTAGGGAAGTAGCCATAGAGTTGGTGTATCCATAGATAACGTTAAACCCATCTCTCCTACTGATATTCATACTCTCAAGGAAAGTTTTCAAGTTGGGTAAATCGAACGACGCAGAATCGATTTCTTCCTCACTTTGCAAAGTTCCCCCTAATGGAGCGGACAGCCCTGCAAGGATCTCAATTGACATATACCACGTTCTACAAAAGGCCATAACGTATGAGTTTGAATTGTAAGGTAAGAGTTCTTGATGGAATGGTGCATACGCGGCCAATAAGTCTTTTGCTCCTCTGAGATGTGGTCTCCATTTTTGGATATGAGACACTGCAGTGTATGAAGTTAATAATAAAACAGTCAATAACATTGGTTCTATGTTTTCCTTAATCTTACTCTTGTCAGCTAGGTTTGATGATAGTAATTGCAAAGACGTTGACAAATAAGAGCAATAACTTGTCTCGTCTTTTGGATCAGATGTCTTTCTATGAGATTGTAATGCTCCACATGCCAATATTGCGGCTAGAAGATAATTGTTATTGTTAGCATAACTTAAAAGAATTTCTCTTGCCGGGTTCAATTCTAACGTTGGTTGAAATGGAATTATAACTTTGGAATAGTCATGATAAAAAAATTCCAAATATCTTTTATGATCGGCGCCTAATTTGAATGACTCTAATGGGAATGGTTTAGTAATGAAATCAGGGACTGTTTCGCCTGCAGTTTCATGATTCATGTATCCTTCTACAGGAATGTAATATCCACCTTGTTCAAACATTTGAAACAAAGGCGACAAAGAATCAATGTTATCAAGCGATCCATTCCTCACTTCATCAATTTTACTCTCCAATAGATCATTTAAACTATGTGCTAACAGATCTGCAGTTGCTATATCGTCAATATTTGGCGATACACTGATAGTATCCATAGTTGTTAATGACTGTAATGGAGCAGAGTCATTATTGGATATCGAATTTGATAGGGACCCTGAGTTGGAACTGGAACTCAAAGAGGAAGTAGGTATAGATGGCTTTGAAGAAATGGCTGCAATCGGTGTTTCAATATTCGCAATGTTGCTAATATTGATACTTTTGCTATTGTTAGAATTGTCATTATTGACATTATTATTATGGTCACTACTAATGCTTGGAGAAATAGCACTGTTGTTGTAATCAGCAACAGTCATTGGTATCTTGGTTGTAATTGAAGAATCATTGTTAAAACCTTGAGTGCCGTGTTCAATTGGAGTTTCGACTTTGGGACTATAAGAGTCGATTGCAATAGACGTGATAGAAGAATTTTGATTCCCATCTAAATCAGCATTAATAAGTTCTGGGATCCTGGTTGGATTGATTCTATTAGTCTGTTCTAACTTTGAGCTATGTTGATGATGCTGAAAATGGCTCATTGAAGAAAATTGAAGAGGCGGAAGTTGATGTGGACTACTGTGACTTAAACTGGAAGAGCCGCTTCTCATGAGAAGAGGTACAGAACTAGTTGATGCTGGAGAATCAACACTTCTAGGGGATACTGGAGGTAAAGGTGATCGGCTATTAAGTGGTGTCATCAAGTGTCTCATTTGTTGATGATGGGGAGTCGGAGGAAGTTGAGGAAGAAACTGATAAGAGGGAGGTTGTAGTGGGTAAATTTGGGGAGAACGAGGACCATAGGGGGCAATGGATTGCATATACATAGATGCGTTCTGTCTAGGTTGTAACATTTGCGGGACATGCATAGGAGGAACGGGTTGTTGAATGGGTTGAATGGTGTAATTTGTAGGCTGGTCTCTTGGTGGTTGCGACAAATCAGAATACCATTCAATGGATGAATGTTTGGATTGACTTTGTCTTTTTTTCGTCTTTCTTGCCTTTGGTGGGGAATATAAGCATATCTTGTCAAGTCTTTTACAGTGCCAGCATATTGGCTTAGCTTCGTCACATTTTATTTTTCTTCTCTTACACTCATTGCAGCCTTGTTTTGAATAAGTTCTCTTCTTAGGAAGTTTATTGTCCGCTACCACACCTTCTTGAGAAGCTAATATGTGCGTTTGAGTCTGCGGTTGGGAATGAGTCCGCTGTATTGACGACTTCATGATATGATAAGGTGATTGATTGTCAAGACGTCGATGCGTTTGACGGATGTATGGGTGAGTAAGATAAGCAAATGTATGTATATACAAGTATTGCTATGCAAGAGAGCTGAAAAATAAGACGATGGAAGAAGAGAGAGACGGATATAAGACCGGATTCAAAAAGATGCTACTTAAGTACTGATCAGTGTGTTGAGTAAGATGCATAACATATTAATCTGGGGTGCAGAAGGTATTATGGTGATCTACAAAGAGTAGATCATGAGAGAACAACCAAGTCCAGATGGGATAAGGCCATAATCAAATACAGACGAAAAGAGACGAAAACGACGAAGACAGACGAAAACAGTAATAAAACATGAGGGGAGTGGAGTCGAGTCGATCGGCGAAATTTCTTGCCGGGATGACGTAATAAAGTGGACATTTACATAATCATTCAGCTTGTTACATAATCATCTCTACACAAATACGGACACACACTACCCCCAATATACTAATCAACTGATTCATAGCTTTGGCTTATCAGTTTGAACTAGTTTTACTACTTTCTCGGCAGCACCCCAGGACATCTCCATGCCAGATCCACCAAATCCATAACAATCGATAATACTGACGCCGTCTTCAACTCTCTTCCCAATTTTGACTCCTCCATTTCTAGCTGGTCTGAACCCGACATTGATTCTCTTAATATCAAATTCTCCATTAATCAACAACTGAGGGAATCTTTCCTTGCCTAACTCGATAATTCTCTCGGTATCTTTAATACTTGCTCTATAATCTTTACTTTTGATCTGCTTCGTCCCACCTAGGATAATTCCACCATCTAGTGGTCTTGGAATGATAAAGATCCACGATCCGTCTTTTAATTGATAGGTGACCGTAACATCATCTAATGAAGTGTTTAAAGGAGGTCTGATCAATAAAGTTTGACCTCTTATAGGAAAGCAGTCCTTATCGTATGATCCACCGTATTGTAAGCCCATACCAGTACAGTTAATAATTAAATGTTTCGGGTATTTTTTAGCAACTTGTTTCAAAGATTTAAATTTCGATTGCTGAAACTCAACACCATACTTCATTCTAAGTTTGTTCTCTAGCCATTGTAAATAAAGTGGGGAATTAATACACCAAGTAAGATATTTTGCTCCGAATTTGATGCCATCTGGTAGACGATCTCTTGGAATGACTTCAAACTTGTCGATTTCTTCAGTGTAGCCAGGAGCTAAGTGTTCGTATAATTTATTATTTTTCTCTATGTAATCGTAGCCAGTCACCCATTTGATTGAACTTTCAGAAGCCTCTGTTGCTAAACTTTTGAAAGCTTTATAAGTCGATCTAGCCAACTTACTGTCTCTCAGATCTTCTTTAGAATTTGAAGGAAAAGGTCTGAAATGAGCACCACTTTTGGAAGAAGTATATTCTGGCTTAAGTAGACCGGTGGATGGGAAGTCTTGGGCAACGACGAAGACATTTCTGTGCTTTTTTTCAACAACCAGCTGATAAGCACATGTGAGACCAATGACACCAGCACCGACAATAACTATATCTTGTGTCATCTCTTCTGTGGATAATGTCTCTACGTGTGTATGTATGTATATATCTTGTCTTGTTTGTATATCCATATACCTGGCTGTAAGTCACCACCGACACATGATAAATGCTTTCTCAGTTGACCAAATATCGACGCTTTTCCTGACTGTCGATCGACGATTACTATATTAGTCAAGATTAACCGAGTCTTCTCCATCTCCATCTTGATCTGGTGTGGTTATCTTAATCTATCTATCAATGGTAGATAGACAGTTTTCCTCCTTTCCTATTGCTATCTTATTGTATATTCCCCTGAATTCTCGATAATACCATATAGCTTCAAAATTGTAGTTTTTCCCTTTCTTAATCTGTCTGTTCACTTTGTGTGTCACCTCATAAGAACAATCACCAGGAGAGTCGCAGGATCATTCAACCATGAAGTTCCCTTTAGTCAATCCACCAATTAGAGTTTTACAGCTCGATGCCAAAATGTTAGACACAGAACTGCTTAGCATGTTGAACAAAAGATTGTCGGAGATCTTTAGCAATCCCAAGCTTCCATCATTCTTGCATAAATTGAACTCCAACTTTGGTAAAGAGTTGAAGTTGCTTTTGGAGTTGATTATTTTCAAGTTGACTATATGGGATAAAAATTCAAGCTATGGACTAATTTTACAAAATTTGGTTATGTACGATGGTGGGGATCAGTATAAAAGAACGAAAAACGAATTGTCGAAGTTCAAAAAGATTCTTTTGCTTCTAAATTTAGTGCTGGGTCATTTGTTTAGAAGATTAGAATCATATTTGTATAGCTTAGACGATGATGAATTAGAAGATACTCAAGCTGAATATGATGCAAGTGAAGGATCGTATCATTCAACGTTTAAAAAATTGTTGAGAAAACTACTAAGAGCTTTGAAAAGTCAATTACCGAGATTACAAAAATTGTACACCATTCTTTCATTCACAAATTTCTTGGTCTTTTTAGTCAAGGGAAATTATCCAAATTTGATGACAAGAATACTCAGAATTAAATATAAAGCTTTGATATCAACAGGTGTTTCATTTGCATCTAATCCCGAAACCATTTCATATGAGTTTCAAGACAGACAATTAGTATGGAACACCTTGACTGAGTTTATTCTGTTTATCATGCCTATCATATCGATCCCAAAATTCTCAAAGAAATTAGTCAAGATTGTGAGTAATAATTATAACAATGATACTGATAAGCAGCTAATAGAGAAAGAAAACGCACATTATAAGTTTTTGCCCGAAAGATGCTGTGCCATCTGCTACCAGAATTCATCGAACGAGTCCAGTTCGCCATCCAACGATGTCTCGGTCGACGACAATTTGATTACCAATCCATATGAGACCAATTGTGGACATTTGTACTGTTACTACTGCATAGTTAATAAATTGGAAGAGTTCAAGTTGTTAGATTCGAGTGACGAAGAGGACAAGTTTTGGAAATGTTTAAGATGTGGGCAATCGGTTGAGTTTTGCAAGGTTTATGATGGAGATTGCGAACCGTATTTGAGTGAAAAGATTGAAGACCTCACCAGCGATGAAGAAGAGGAGCAACATGAAGAAGCAAATGACAAGAATGATTCAAGTTTTGAAGGTATAAGTTCCGAAGAGGCTGAGAACAGCAGTAATGGTGAAAATAGTGAATACGATGAGGACGTAGTTAATGATGATGATTATGATGACAATGATGATGATGAGGGTGTTAATGGCGGGTCAGAAGATGAAGGTTATGACTACGAGGTCGATGAAATATGAACAATATATACCAATCAGTTTATCTCGATGATACATAACTTACATATTTAATCACTTTAGATTTTTTTTTTTATGTTTTACGATAGTTTTTGAAGGCTATTAGAACAAACAAAATAAACTACCATGTACATGATATGGAGTAGAAAACTTTCTCCATCAAGAACGAATAATTCCCCCGATTTGAAAACAACGACATGTTTCGACTAAATTAAAACAATACTCAGAAAAGCAATCCACTGAATTATTGGTTGATAGAAAAGGTTAGTAAGAGGTCAATTCATACACGAAGATGAGCGGGAAGCGGGCTTGAAGAATCTAAAGATCAGAAAGTTGGAAATTGTGATCCGAATATAGGAAGATAATTTAAGGGAGCCTATGGGAAGTAAAAGCATCAATAAACATGAAACAACTCGAGGAACACTATAAGCTCCTACATTTATTTTCTCAAAGTAATAGTAAAAATGGGTCTAATGCGACTAACGCATCAAAAATGAAAGATGAGTCTACAGCTGAGCTAGCAAAAGCAGACGTTGAACCAAAGATTCTTCTTTCAGTATTCTTCGCAAATAACATTGCGACGAGCTTAGCAATGGATCTGATGGTACTCGATTAGGTGGCTAGGTAGTCTTAACAAAGGAAAAAACTGAAGAGCTAACGGCAATTTCACTAGTACCAGTACCAATAGTTTTGGTAGTGGAGATGGGTAAAGGGGCAACCTACTTTGTTGGTACATACTTGGCCTTGATGTAACCAGCTGGTTCTGTAACAGTCTGTATTGTCCTTCGTCATAGAAAGTGGTATATAAACTGCCAATTACTGTGTATCAGAAGAGACGAAGTAGGTGGGGAGACAGCATATAAAGGTAGCACACCGATCCAAAACTGAGACAAAATTCGGGGTGTTGGCGGCAACAGCGATGAACACATAATATGCCTTAGTTTCATCTCTCTTGCCTAAATTAGTTGAAACTTTTTTGACTCTACGAGTTAAGCAAGTGGTGTACTTATGCCTTGTATCTAAAACGTTAGTACACTCATCAAAGATAACAGAATAGTCGTTTTCAATGCCACTGTAAATATAAACAGACAAAATGGCATTTAGCTTAACACTGTAAGAAATTGAGATGATCCAATGTGCAGATTTGTCGTAAGAAAAAAGTAGGCTTTGGCACAACAGTATATTGATTCAATAGTAAACGCTGATATCATTTAAAGTGGAATCTCAGACATATGAGGTGACATCAATACTAAGAAAGGTTAGATTACAGATATAAGGAGAGCAATCGAGTAATCATATCATTCATAATTGCCTGGGAAGGAAAAAGGCCTTGAAAAGGATGACGAGGGAAATTTTAATATTTTTTAACAAGTTGAAGAGAAGGCTTTAGCAGTTGCTTGCAAGGAAGCCAGAGATATATCTTTTAAAAAAAGTGAAAGCTTCATTCAGACGCAATTTAAATCGAAGAGAATGATGAATACTCTTATGAGTAAGCGTTTTTTTTTTAGTCCTGACGTTTTACGTTGAAGGGGAGAGAAGACATAACAGATCATGTCAAGATATCTAGGAATATTTTTTTTTTCAAAGGAATTGAATGCAACTCAACTATAAGGATCAAGGCGGTAACCATATCTGAACTATATAACAAACAGATAGCAAAGGAACACATTAAAACATAATACGAAGAATCGTGTAGATTAACTAGGTGTGGTTCTTATTCACCAATATTGTGCTACAGTAGGTGAAGTTGTGTCTGTTATGACCCCTTAATCCCAAATCATGGTGCTGAGAAAATGCGGGTTGGAGCGGGCAAAAAAAAAGCACCAGTTTGCGGTAAAACTAATCATCTTTCTGATTGTTGCGCCAGCCAACGTGGCAATGCTGCAGGTCGGAAATGTGACAGCGAGAAAAACAGTACCCGAACCTTTGAGCGCACTATTACAAGCATGTGTATGCACATGGTTAACAGTGGTGGCTACTTCCACTTTGGATCACTGATGGCTGAAAAAAAAGAGTTTTTAAGAATCAGCTCACGTTTTCCTTTCTGTTGTTCTTGTAAATATAGTACACATTAAATTATTATATGGAAGAATACATATGCAATAGAGCCTTCGAAAACGAGGCATGAGAAATAAATGAAAGTTTCAATTCATAAAGAATAAGTATGAATAGAAATAAATCATGTATAAACTGAGGAAATCGATCCAATGAAGTATTGGTTGGAAAAAAAAAGGCAATCAAGTAGAAGGTCAATCCGAACATGAAGACCAGCGCGCGCTCTTTGTGAAATATGGTAGAAAAGTAAGGCATTAATATTAGTTATCCTAATAAAGTCTTGTAGTAAACACCTAAGTATGGTATGCTGAACTTATAGCAAGAATGAAAGTAAAGCAACTAGAGCACCGAAGACGGAAGTTGATGCAACAAGTGGGTTAGCACCACCGGTCAACACTGAGGCTGGAGCGGCAGATGAACGGACAGTAACTGCAGCAGACGAGCGAACAGTAACTGCAGCAGATGAAGAAACTGTAGCAGCTCCTTCACCACCCTTGGTAGTGACACTAGTTATACCTGTAGCAGCACCTTCAGCACCCTTGGTAGTGACACTAGTTATACCTGTAGCAGCACCTTCAGCACCCTTGTTGGTGGTAGTGGTTGTACCTGTAGCAGCACCTTCAGCACCCTTGGTGGTGGTAGTGGTTGTACCTGTAGCATCACCTTGAGCACCCTTGGTGGTGGTAGTGGTTGTACCTGTAGCAGCACCTTCAGCACCCTTGGTGGTGGTAGTGGTTGTACCTGTAGCACCTCCCGGAGTAGTCTTAACGAAAACCACTGAGGTAACGTAAGAAGTATAAATAGTTTCGGTGGAACCCACGGAGACAATTTTAGAGGTAGTGACTGGTAAAGTAGTGACTCCCACGGTTGGTGTGTGACTAGAGGTGACGGTGTGAACAACAGGTTCAGTAATAGTGGTCAATGGGCAATAAGTTGTGTACACGGTGTCAATGTGACTAACGGTGGTAACACCAGTCTCAACAGCGACATTAGAACACTTACCTGCATTACAAGAGGTGACGGTTAAGGTAACAGTTGATTGACCTTCTGGACAGTAAGTGGTGTAGGAAGTGACAATTTGGGTGGTAACAGTTGCCACTTCAACGTAGGTGGCCTTAGTGGTCAATGGACAATAAGTAGTGTAGACAGTTTCATGGTCAGTAACAGTGGTGACACCGGTAACAACAGTTGCAAGAGAACATTTGTTATCCGAACATGAAGTAATGGTCAAAGTAGCTGTTGATTTAGCAGTTTCTGTCAAGACAGTAGACACAATAGGGCCTCCGTCGCTTGAAACACCAGATGAAGCAGTTGCAGAACTAGTAGCAGTTATAGCAGACGACGAACCACTTGCCGAGACTGAGGATGAGGATGAGCCAGTAACAACAGAGGATGAAGTAGCGCTCGAACCTTCGGAGGTGGAAGCCACAACAGTAACAGTATAAACATCAGTCTCAGCTCTCTTGACTAACGTCTCTGGAATGTTAACATTGACTAAGAAGTATGCAGTGAAAGCGTCCCTCGATTCCTGAATAGAACCTTCTAAATTGAAACCAACGAAGTCATATCCTTCACCATCAGTTTCTAATGAAATATCCACACTAGTGGATGATGAGCCGTCATCTGAGAATGGGAATGGAACCGAAGAGCCATCGTAATTAGCAAGCAACCCAGCGAATGAGGCAGGAGAAAAACCGAAACCATAGAATTCAGCGTTGGAAACATCTGAAATGATATCAATAGAATCAAAACCGATAGCGGATGGGACTTCTAATTCAAAGTAAATTGTTGAGTCCTGGAACCACCCAAAACCGGTTGGGGTGGCAGCAGCTGATGAAGTAACAACACTCGATGAGGAGGCGGATGAAGAAACGGTTGAAGAAACGGCTGAAGATGATGAGTTGGTGAATGTTAGAGCTTCAGAAACTGCTTGCAGTGAAGCCAAAGATAAACTCAACGACGTAAGCTTCATTATAATAGACTATTTAGGTGAGTAATATAAGTAAATGACTAGGTTGAAAAGAAAAAAAAAGGAAAAGTCTTCCGTAAGCATATAGAAAGAGGAGAAAGCTAGCAAGTGTTTATCAATGTCCGTAATGTGTTTTTTTACAGGAAAGGAGGAATTGTATTCATTTATATCAATTATGTGAGGGAAACAGGTGATGACAATTCGAAAGGGTAAGGAGCTGTTAAAATGCAGGTCTACCTGGCTGGCCGAATATCGATTTACTATTAAGCTCGATCTGCATGCAACACTGCCATAGAACATTATGATCGTCATGTTCAATTTGTGGATAGTTACATCTTTTTGAGTACTACTAACCAGCAAGAACCAGTCGGGTTATAGAATACGAAGCAACTGAAATATTGCACTTTCCTTTCATTTCCCTAGTAAGGTACAAAGTAATAATAAAAGGCGCAGACAGTATACTTGACACTAGTTCATGCAAGCTGCTAAATATAGGTTCTCACGCGTGCTGCATCTTATTATTTAAAGTCCTAATTAGGAGTTATATGCTAGATTTGGAAAAGAAGTGTGAAAACCTAATTTTATGGCGTTTATTTCGTGTTGGTACATGGAGTGTAGAGCTCTATTCTTGGATATCTGGTCAGTCGGTAATTTCAGGTTTTGGATATAACCAAAGCTCCTTTATCTGTAGCTGTACAAATGGATGTCCATATATACACACTTACACACTTGCAAGGATGCTAAAATATGTACATGCTATTGGTGTAAAATTTAAGGACCTCATTTAATTCCAACCAAACAGAACCAACAGAGTGTACAGTATCAAGAGCTTGTCCACAAAATGGTACACGGCAGGCGGTACTCAAGAACTCTCATTGCACTGCCAAGATGATTTTTGTGGTAGGGGCTGGGAGATGTTGATCTTCTTTTAGCTAAATAGAGAAGCATTTATTGTGGTGATTCGCGTCTTGTCCTTTTGTACACACAGAGGAGTGTATGTACATTCTCTTGTCTTTTTGTCAATATCTACTATTTTTTATGTATACTGCGGCGATAGGCTCAAGTGCGTTCCGGATTGGATAAAATACAAAAAATGTTGGGAGTCTGGACTAGTAAATGGCCAGCTGTCTAGGAAGCGTACATGCATTTAATCTTAACTCAGATTGTGCTCCTTCATAATCTAGAAAGTGGAAGCTATATGTGTTGGTTGGCCATTTTGCTCGCCTGAATTTAATGATATCGAGAGCCGAACACAGTGTAGGGATAATTGTTCAGCAAGCGTGTTGAACAGGAATATATGCCTGGGATCGACACTCTAGTATCTTGTTAGCAAACGAAATAATAGCCACAACTAAAAAATAAACACAAACCTGCAGATATCGCTCGAATCTCATGCATGCCAATGGAATTCAATACTATAATTAAACTATAATTATACTATAATTATTTAGATTGCTCTTCGGCAGGTCTAGAAAGTACATGCAGATGAGTAGATGCAGGCAGTAAAATGATAGTCCACGTATAAGTATGTTGTATACTTCCGCGGCAAATTTAATGAAGAGACTGGAATGAGGTCAATAATTCTTGGCTTACAACTATAACAGGCAACCATCTTACTCGGAGTAATTACCCGGACTTGCCTTGCGACGCACTCGTTGCCCGATAGCTTTAAATGGGAATGTGACTGTTTACTTGAGATGAAGATTCAACAATTAATTATTGCTATTTAATTCGTACTTTAACCTGTACATCCGGCTATTTCTTCAACCCACGAGTCACTCGTATAATATGTACTATAATTAGAATACTTTTATAATCATCGAGGGTCTCAAAAGCTTAGGCAAGTGCTGAAAACAAAAAGTCGAATAATCTATATGACGCAACCAAGCCGCAGGTATTTCGCCATTCCGTGGTTTATAAATATCGCGAGCATCTGAAAGTCATTTGGAGAGATCCCCGTTTCTGTTTTCGTGCGTCCTGTAGGCGCGTCTGTTAGGATTATAGTTGGTAAATGTAAATTGATTAGATAAAGAGTGGCATTTACCCCTTTGTAATATATGCAGACCACAGGGGGAGAATACCTAGCCAGCCCCTAGACTGATACTTAAAATATATATATGTGAATGAGATGAGTCAAACAAGTCGCACAGGGGCAACGACGCAAAAAATAACGGTGATCTCTGGAAATTCTAACTCTGCCGATCCTTCTTGTTTGTCTACACGGTATGTAACATACAAGTGGAACTTCAAGTTTATTTATCAACCCATTTTTGCACACCACGTAACAGACACTATTGAATAATTTCATGATAGAAAATTAGTAGGGAGAGGTAGTCTGTTCTTCGTTTCTCTTGATGGAACATAGATCGCTATTCAGGCGATCTTTGATCAGCCATTGGGTCACCCGATTGCGATTTTCCCTTCACCCACTATACTAATGATCAGCTGTGAATTTGAGAATTAGCATGCTTACAATCAGTTTTCCCGTCATTAACGCGAACCTGAGTGATGGAAATCTGTTAACACTTAGTGCACAAATTTAACATCAGAAATGTTAGGGTTGATTTTTACCGCTTTCTTGGGTCATACGAGCAATCTACATTTCGCATATGTTATGGCATGAATTTAATATTCAGCTCTACGCTTCATAATACGAATGCCACTAACCTACAAATTTATGTCATATCCGTGTCAATTTCCCTATCTAGTGGAGAGTTTGAGTCACAATATGTGGTGTTTTCAGTTAAAGCTGCGAAGTTTCATTCGGATATAAAAAGTCAGTAGATCGTACATTTTTGGAAAATCCTCTAAGACGATCCTCTGGCTATATATACATACTCTGTAGAAAAACAAGAAGGATCGGCAGTCTTCTAAAGGCCTATATATGCATATACATCTCGTACGTTGATTTCTTCACGATTGCTTTCTATGGTTCGTTCCTATTGACTTCAAATTAAGTAGACAATGTACGTTTATCCGCCACACTACCTGTTTACGTAGTACAGCCGCACAAGGCTGCTATTGATGTTTATTCACTTTTATATATCCATACATGCAATCACCGCCAATTCTATTGTCAAACAACCCATTCATTGAGTGTTGAAAGACAACGCCGACTTTTTAAGCATGCAGGCCTTCAGTGGAAGTAGATTTTGTCTTTCAAGTGCGTAAACACGTAATACCTTTCAATTGACTAAAATGGAGTGATTTCACTGACTCTGACTTGGTGTTCTGATGAAGTTACCAAAAGCATTAAGTTACTAAAAATAATTTGAATCATTTGATGAACGCTGGCGCCTACTGTTAGCAAGTTCATATTTCACGAAAATTTCATACCTGTTTGTTGCATGGAATGTTGTCAGTAAAAATTATTCCCCGCTTCTGATCCTAACAAGCTGCTATTTTGCAACAGAGAAGTAACCACAATGAGAATTGTACATGCTCTAACATTGATTACTTTTTTCATTTTTCGACGTTGTACAAAAGTGTTTGGTAACTGCAATACACTAGATGATGTAGAGTCTCAGATAAATGTATGGAATGAGGTTTCATAGCATACTAATCATCTGTTACTCTTTGCAGGCTGATCTATCAAGTAAAAAATTCATAGTGTATGTGGTAGATTATTTTATCCTGCTCTTTTTCGGGCATCCCGCCATGCCTCTTTGGAGGAGTATGGCTTTTTCTCTTTTGTAAAATCCTAGAAATACGATTAGAAATTAGTGTCTTGCGTCAATATACAAAGTAAGCTTTCGGTGAGCCTCAAATCCGGTATTGGAGTTAATCTTATTATATATCCTTAGTCTCATTACGTCGCTTTCTAAACAAAAAAAAATAAAAGTTTACGTCGTGTATTGGTACATTATTGAAGTAGAGGCAGATATATTGGTCACATCTAGGAAAGCGTGATTACGAAAGCGAATTTAAGCAACGACAGATGTATATTTTACCCAAAAACAATCATTGCTCTACTCCACCCAAATAAACTTTCCCGACGTAGTCGAACAGCAATACGTCATTTTGATCAAATTTGAACACCTGTCCTTGATGTTCTGTGAACGCAGAAGCACCAATCTTGTCATATGTGCACCATAGATAACCAGCACAATTATATGTCTTTACAAAGCCTTGTCGTGGTTCTCTTGGAGTTTTAAAATTATCAACCCAGTATAACGCATCGGGCGGTATTATTGCGTGTTGAATAGTCAACATTGACTGATAGTGGTCCCTTAATTCCTCTTTTGTTCCAAAGCCTAACGTAGCTTCATAAGAGTCGAAATCAGTCTCAAAAGTTTCTTGTCTACGACAATTCAACATTCCTGAATTGATCCACATTAGACTATCATCGTCAGATGAGATATGTCCTGGATGAGTGGAGCATAATTCTTGCGAAACATAGTTTTTTCGTTGATCACCAGGCGTGAGTTTCCCCACTGCTGCAGCCCAGTATTCATTAAATTCATAGTCCTCGTTTCCTGCGATGGATTGACCTAACCAGAAAAGTTCCTTATCTCCCCAAACATTCAAATGTGTAGGTCTAATCAGACTTAGATGTAATGTTGGAAAGATACCTTGCCAGAATTTAGTTCTCTGGATCGCCACGACACCAGCTTCCATTAAATGACCAAATTTTAAAGTGAAATATTTGGTGGCTAGAGTTTTGTAGGTTGCCGAAGCAATGTTAAAAAACTTAGAATCTAAATCGGTTGGAAGTATCATTTTCAAAAAATCGATGAAATCATCATCAACTTTAGGATCCAGACTTCTGTCTTTGAAAAACAAAGATTTAGAATTTTTGTACTGAGAGGTATGGAAGAAACTCTCTGGGTTTCTGAAGATAACAACGTCACAATCGAGTAAAAGGATCTCATCAAAAGAATTGAACGCATAAGCTAACAATTTATTATAAAATTTCATGAATTCTTTGCGATAACTCGATGAAATACTTCTAGAAATATCGACAAACCATATTTCTACTTTCGGGAAGCTTGGATCAAAATCTGGGTGTTTAAGTTCTTCTAATATACTATAACTCTGTTCTGGAAAATACAGGTCGTCTCTTCTAGCTTCTTTAATCAACTTCCACTGAGAGTCAATAGATAAATCACCTCTGTGAATAATTTGAAGAGGAAGTTTGTTACCGACAGATCTTAAAGATCTTATCAATGACAAGGTGTCATTGAGATGCAAGTCGGAACAAGATAGCACTATACCTTTACCGTTCACCATAGATCTATACTCACTGAAAAATGGAACATTGGGAGGCACATCAGTATATATGTTTTTTTTGGGTGGTTCATTTACTTTAAGATCATTAATATTGATATCTTTAAGCTGAGGAGTGTTTGCAGAATATTTAGACATATCAGGAGGCCCAATGACTTGTTCACCTGTCCATCTAACAAAAACGGGCAATTTCCTACTCAAGTATGGGAAAACCCGACTATCTATATCATTATAACCTGAAGCAATCAGTTCTTGGAATGACTCTTTAGTCTCTGACTCGTATATGTCATTATTGTTGTTTAAGAAACAGGCTGAGTAAACATTTAAATGTTTCATATTGGCCACTATTTTATGTAATTGGTCTTCGTTGTAATCTGTCTTATGGGGTTCAACTAACCACTCTTCGTCTAACTTGTAAAGCTGATCGAAGTAAGTTTTACATTTTTCAAATAACGATTTATTGACAAATTCATCACCGAATGAGTCGATCAATGATGCATAATGAGAGTTTATCGTAGGATCAATCTGGTACATCGATGTGCTTTTTTTATTTTGAGTAGTTCTTCCTGCTTCAAACATTGTATTTCCAAGTAGTTTATTCGGGCTTACTTTTACTTGCTGCCTTATTGGAAGCAGAGATTTCGTCTTAGAGGTTGTTATTCCGTTGTTTGGTGATTGTTGATTAGAACTGACTGTATCATCCCCAGATTCTTTTTCTGACACATACTTGGTAGATACGTTGATTGTTTCGTCATCTAGCGAACCTGACTGAGAACTTGAAGAGTCGGTAAAAGAATTCCCCACTGAACCAGTATGAGGTAGCGATGCATACAGGATGATGAAAAGTATGAGTGAGAAGAAAATAAGTTTTCTTTGCCTGTGTAAAAACAACTTATGGATCATCATCTATCATTCAATGTGGCGGGTATCTTGTAAAATAATCTGTTGTAGAGGAATTCAAATTATGATTAAATAAATATGTATATGCTATCGAAAACAGTTGTTGTTTCTTCCCTCTTTGTGTCTTTTCTTTTTCGTAATCGGATTTATGTACAAGCAAGGAGGACCCTTTGAGATTTCAACACTACATAAAAATCAAAACCCACAAGATCGTCGATTTGCAAAATCCGTCGATCGAGCAAGAACCGCAAAGCAGTAGCAAACAGCTCGTAGAGTGGCTAGTTGAATACTGCTAAATCAGCACAATTTGCAACTAGAGCCTTGATACACTAAACTTGTTGGCGTGCTGTTTCTTTTATGAGATCAAAGTCCTGAACTGTGTCCTTGTTTACCTATGTTTGTTTACATCAGATCTGGTGTCTACTGACTTCTTTCGCGTCATTCTCTGTGTGATTCGGGGAGATCAGTAGTTATCGTCTGGACGACTACCCAAATGATTATCGCACCTCGCACACAGAGAGGGCAGTGTTCTTCGTATAATTGCTAGCAGTGATTACCTAACCATTGTCTGCCAATTATTAATAGTGCACGCAAAGTAATAGGTGAGTGAGTAATCGCGACATTCGTCTTCTGTTGAATGAAATGCACGGGTGTCTAAGTTTGTTACCTGGAAAACAAGGAAAACCGAACACGCCTTCCGACTGAACTACAATCTGCCAGAAAAGAGTCGTGACTCCACCAGAAGTTGCAACTTCCCGGCCCAGCCGGCGCGACTATAAAAGGACCCAAATTCCCAAATTCCCATTACTTCATTTTTATAATTTTTTTCTGAATTTATTCCTTCTCCTTTCTCCAAGATCTCTTTGCCTTTTGGCTTAGATCAAGTGTAGTATCTGTTCTTTTCAGTGTAACAACTGAAACTCCTTCTATATGAAGGAATTTATTTATTTGTTACTTTAATGTCTATTTTTGGAATCAACTATTGAGGTTGCTGGACTCAAAGTTCAAATTTATTTGGCTCTGAGTCTATAACTTACTCGTGTCGTTGCCCTTACACATCAATTTGGCTTCTGACGCATTACCTCTTTTTTCAATCTTTCAATATTACTTTAAATATTGAATGATTTTAAGTATAGTAAGCAAAGGTTTGCTTTCCATATTTAAAGTCAGTTAGTGTTTTTTGTTCATTTTATTTGCCTTTTGAACTGTATGTTGTATATGTCATACGTCACATTATATTATATAGAGATTATAAATTCGAAAATGTGAACTAAAAGATATAATTATAGAATCAATTTATGGTAATTATATGAAATGTATGAAATGTATGAAATGTATGATATGTAAATTAATAATAAAATTAATAGAAAAATTATTAAATATATATGTTATTACGTAATATCAGGACGCTACACGAAATGATATGTAAATATTGAAATATGTTTGTTCTATCAGACCCACTTGGTTTGTCTTGTTTAGGCATATTTCTTCTTCCTTTTCCTCTTACTTGTTGTAGTGGCTATGCTGTTGTATTCACTACATTGAGAGTACAGGCATATCCATAAATGTCGATGATATCAAACTTAGAAGAGCACCTGAGTTGGTTGTCCCAATCAAAATCTCATATACCGAAACCATACTCTCCTGTCGCAGAACTATCAGTTGATCAGTTGGACCAATATAGCCATCAACAACAGTTGAACCACAATGCATCAAATAGCGATAATAATAATAATAGCAATTCTTTCTCTCCCCTTTCTCGAAGCGTGAACCCCAACTCCAATAATCAGCAAGCTTTTACCTCGTCTAATGCTCCAATTTCAACAACAAGCACAAATGGAGTGACAAGTCCCTGTCTGGTACCAGCACCTACTCCAGTATCTAGAGCAATTGGCATTCGGTCTTTAAGCCGGACCGTTTCTAATACGCGTACTCAAAGCCAAATAGAGATTACAGAGTTGATGAAAAAGAAGGCAGAAACTATGAGACAAAAGACAACTGAGAGTATTATTGATTTGACCATCGATGATATGGATGAGGCATTAAAAGAGGATAGCGTTATTCCAGCTCTTCCTCTTTCTGTACTGCCTACTGATTACGGTCAGAAACAACAACAGCAACAACAACAGCAACAACAACAGCATGGTGAGCTATTGGTCAGGAAAAGAGTGTTACCTCAAGAGAACAACAACGACGAGCGTAATGCCATTGACCACCAACTTCATATCAAGAAAAGAAAAGAAAGTCATCAACAGCAAAAGCACCAAATCCAACATGACGATTTTGAAGATGACACGTTTTCAGATGATGATGAAATAGATGTCATACTAGCTAAACGAAACTCAAGCACTTCAAAATCTTTTCCTACATCTACGCCATTGGAGCTCCCTGAAAAACTTTCATCTGCAGAAAACCATATCGTAGAACCAAAACACGATGACAAGTCTATTCTCATTGACAGTCCATTACCTTCCCAAGAGATAAATATGTTAAATTTGGATAAGTTATCGAGGCCACATTTACAGGAACTGGCCAAGTTACAATATGAGCTTATTAAAAGAACAGAAGAAGTTAACTTTTTGTTGAAGAAAAATGTTAGGATTACTGAATCCACTTCCATTTCCGAAGATGAGAAAAGACAGAAAAAAATTGAAATATCACTCAGTATCACTAAAGCGGTACAACCGTATGACCTGACAAGAAGGAGATTCCAAGAATTCACGGCTTGTAGAGAACTTCAAAATGCTGAAATAAACAAGAGGGCGACGTATCAAACTTCTCATGAAATGGAGCCTGATATGGATTGGTTTATCGAAGAAGAAAGACTTGAAAGGGAAAGCCAAGACAGAGAGTTGAAGCACCTACAACATGAACAAGAACTACAATTTAACTCTACGCAACAACAGCCAGTCCATACACCACAGGTGCAACTACCTGATACATCACTGGAACTTACCAGTGGCAGACCGCAGTTTGATTTAGATCTCACTGGAATGAGTTCTGATTTCGAAAGTACAGGGAACGCCAATTATGAATCTCACAATAATAAACAGATACCATACAATTCCAAAAGTCGTCAAGTTCATGTACTTTCGTCACCTTTCAAAGTTCCTGAGATTCCTACAACTAGAACGATCTCAAGTAGAATAACTGCACGTCAAGTTCCAGGCCCACCAACACGATTACGAGCTGATTTTTATTCCACCCAAGAAGAAGGTGAGATTGAAGATTCTTTCAATTGTGAGACTGATGAAGAGGAACGTTATGATATGTCTACCCAAGAGAGAAAAGAACATGAACTATTTGTAGTCAACGATGAGAACGATCTATCTGGTGAAGACCGTTCCTATCGTGAAGATGGTGAAGATGACGATTTTGAAGATGAAGATGATCTAAGTACTACTAATAACTTTGAAAGCTTGACAAAGTCACCTGAACTGGAAGACTTGGATGAAGAAGAGGATGATGATGATCTCCAGATCACCGGACTTCGTGAACCTATTATAATCAATGATGAAGATGATGACAATGAAGAAGGGGACGACGACGACGACATTATTATTGGGTTTAATGGTGGTGATACGTTCATGACCCAGGTGAATCAAGAAAGAGAAGTTATTGCTAGAGACGGAGATGTTATACAAGAAGATGATATGGATTGGGATAGTGATATTGAAAATGAAGTCTTCAAGAACAGAGATAAAGAGAAAAGAAACCAGTTGGTGGCAAAACAGGTCACTCAGCAAGATGAATATTATGATACAAGCGATGTGCAGGAAGTTACAAATGTGAATCCAGACACTTATAAGAAATTCATGGGTAAGTTTGAGTGGACCAGCGAAGCTCTTTCAATCTTGAAAAATGCTTTCAACCTTAATAGTTTTAGAGAAAACCAACTTGAAGCCATCAATGCCACCTTATCTGGTGAAGACGTATTTGTGTTGATGCCAACAGGAGGTGGTAAATCTCTATGTTATCAGTTGCCCGCCTTGGTTAAGTCTGGCAAAACAAGAGGTACCACTGTGGTGATATCTCCATTGATTTCATTAATGCAAGATCAGGTTCAACATCTATTAGAGAAAAACATTAAAGCTGCAATGATTAACTCTAAAGCACCTGCTGAACAACGTAAAAACACGTTTGATTTATTCATCAATGGTTTCTTAGATTTGATATATTTATCTCCTGAAATGATAAGCGCAAGCAACCAAGCTAGAGGTGCTATTGCCAGATTATACAGAAATGGATTTTTGGCTAGGATTGTTGTTGATGAAGCCCATTGTGTCTCGTCATGGGGTCATGATTTTAGACCTGATTATAAAGCGCTAAGTTATTTCAAAGTTGAGTATCCTGATATTCCAGTCATGGCGCTAACTGCTACTGCTAATGAACACGTGAGAATGGATATTGTACACAATCTTAAGCTGAATTCTCCAAAATTCTTCAAGCAGAGTTTTAATAGAACTAATCTGTACTATGAAGTTGTTCAGAAGAAAAAGTTTGTCATTGAAGAAATTGCGTCATTGATCAATAATAGATTTAAAGGTATGACAGGCATTATCTACTGTCATTCGAAACATTCTTGCGAGAATACTGCTGCCAGATTAAGTGATTTCGGTATTAAAAGTGAATTCTATCATGCTGGATTAAATCCCGATGAAAGATACGGTATTCAATCAGAATGGCAAACTAACAAGATTCAAGTTATATGTGCCACAGTTGCCTTTGGTATGGGTATTGATAAACCAGATGTGAGATTTGTTATGCACTTAACTATTCCAAGAAACTTAGAAGGTTACTATCAAGAGACTGGTAGAGCAGGTAGAGATGGTAAACATTCTGATTGTTTTATGTTTTACAGTATGAGAGATGTTAGAACTTTACAGAGTATGATTCAAAGAGATAAGGAATTGGATAGAGTGAATAAAGAACAGCACATTAACAAATTGAGACAAGTGATCCAGTATTGTGAGAATACAACTGATTGCCGACGTCAACAGGTCTTACAATACTTTAATGAGAGTTTTGATAGAAAGAACTGCCATAAACAATGTGACAATTGTGTTCATGGCCAAAATATGGAAGTCGAAACCAGAGACGTGACAGTGCATGCCAACCAGATGGTGAAATTAGTTGAAAAACTTCAACATGAAAATGTTACAGTTCTTCTGTGTCAAGATATATATAAAGGCTCTAAAACTGCAAAGATTGTTAACGCTGGGTTTGATCAAAATCCGTACCATGGTAAAGGTAAAGACTTGACTAAAGTTGAAGTTGAAAGAATCTTTTTTCACCTACTTCATCATGGTATGTTAGAAGAAAAATCAGTCATGAATGGTGCTGGGTTTGCAACTAATTATCTAAGACTTGGACCAAATGCTAATGATGTGTTGAGATTCAATAAAAAAATCACGATGTCTTTCAACAAACTCACTGGTTCTAGACCTAATTCATCGGGGTCCCATGGCAATGTAGGAGGTGAAAAAGCGAAAAATTCTGTTAGTTCTACCGCAGCTAGAAGTGGTTCACTTAATGCGTATAAGTATGGCAAAGAAAACGATGTTCCACAGTTTACCACTGCTGGCAAAATGTTCAATGGTCCGCCTAAAGCGGCTTCTATGACTAGATTACAAATCGATAATCCAGCATTGAGACTTCATATGAACCAATGCTATGTCAAACTGAGAGAACATAGACATAAGCTTGTTACTGATCTGAGTCATTCTAAGGGGACAACAACTGCATCGGATACAACCTTGAAAGATATGGCCAGTAAAATTCCCGTTACAGAGAATGATTATTTGTTATTAGAAGGTCTTCAAAGTAACCAATTACAATATTTTAAGAAATATGAAAAATTATTGAAAGCTTTAAAAGTTCAAAGAGAATCAATCCTGAAGAGCAGTAATACAGGTTCCTCGAAAACTGGCTCTACTATAGGCAATGAACATAATAACGCTAGACAGCCTTTTGAAACGGTCTCATGTTCTCGGGCGACTGAATCAGAAAACTCAAAATATTTCCGCAAAGATGATAGTATACAGGACACTGAGATCATCGGCCAGCTTTCGCAATTATTGCGATCAACACACCCGTCATCATCCAAACCAGGAACTAGAAAGAGAGTTTCATCAGGTCAAAGAGGTGGCCGTGGCGGAAGTCAGAAACGGTACAGCGGAGGATCTAGCCAAAGAGGCGGTAAATCAAACTTTTTCAAGAAGAAGAGCACAGGTAGAGGCTCTCAAAGGTCTAGAGGTAGCGTCTCATCTTCGACGACTTCTTGCTCTACTGGATCAACTAGCAAGGGTGCCAGTAAGACGATCCGCGCTATGAAGATATAGACAGGTAGCGATCTAGATGTATAGAACTTAGAAATAGAGATAGGGATAGATATAGGTATAAATATAATCATAATCAAAATCAAGATCAAAAGGGAAGAGCTGTGGGGAACAGAGCAATAAGGGACACGCCGCCAGCATGCCGCAACGGTGTGTGATGATCTTAAGAGTAGTTTGCAAACAGAAGTCGACGCGACGTTTTGTTAAATAAGTAAAAGTCACCGACCCCATCGCTCATCTGCAATGCGGCTTACAGGAGTCAACGAGAGCGAATATTTTCTGTGACCCAAAAATTTTCATGACTCTCTGACTGATAATTTTTTCAACACAAGGGAGCTTCTACTGTTACACGATTATAACTAAGTTTCAAGAGACAGGTTGAACATATAACTAGCATTCATCTAATTCAACTAGAGTTCCTGACTGATTGATTTCAGATTGTTTTCTTTCCAGTCAAGTAATTAATCACTTGTTTGCTGTTCCTTTTCACTTTTTCTTGTACTATTTGTCACTCGTTAAGGTAGGTCAGTTACTTTGGGCTCGTTCAATCTCGTTAATTCAAAATCAATTGCTGAAACATAAATTTTCTTTCCTTTTTTTTCATTGAAGAGAAAGAAATAATTATTCGTACAAGATACAACAAAAAAATGTCTGATAAGATAAACGTGTTAGTTGTTGGTAACGGTGGACGTGAACACGCCTTAGTGTGGAAATTATCACAATCCCCGTTAGTCAACCATATTTATGTTGCCCCAGGTAATGGTGGTACTACAGGTTTGCCAAATGTTACCACCGTTCCAATTGGTTCATCTCCTTCGGACTTCCCAGCCTTGGTTGAATTAGCAGTCGGCAAAGATGTCAAGTTGGTCATTCCAGGTCCTGAACAACCTTTAGTCGATGGCATTTCAACTTGGTTCACTAAAGTTGGTATTCCAGTTTTTGGGCCAAGTGCTAGTGCTGCTAGAATGGAAGGTTCTAAGACATTTTCTAAAGATTTTATGAAAAAGTACAATATTCCAACCGCTGACTACCAGAATTTCACTGACTACGAAGAAGCTAAGAAGTACATTGAGAAGACTGATAAGAACTTGGTCATTAAAGCTTCTGGTATTGCGGCCGGGAAAGGAGTCTTGATCCCAACTACAAAAGAGGAAGCTTACGAAGCAATCAAAGAAATTATGGTTGACAGAAATTTCGGCTCTGCTGGTGATGAAGTTGTCATTGAAGAATTCTTAGAAGGTGACGAATTATCAATCTTGTGTATCAGTGATGGTTACTCCTTTGTTGATTTACCACCTGCTCAAGATCACAAGAGAATTGGTGATGGTGATCAAGGTTTAAACACTGGTGGTATGGGTGCTTACTCTCCAGCTCCTGTCGGTACTCCAAAGTTGCTAGATCAGATCAGAAAAACTATCTTGAAGCCAACTATTGATGGTATGAGAAAAGAAGCTTACCCAATGGTTGGTTGTCTGTTTGTTGGTGTCATGGTCTCCCCAGAAGGTGTTCCAAAGGTTTTAGAATATAATGTTAGGTTCGGTGATCCGGAAACCCAAACCGTTTTACCATTGTTGAAAACTGATCTATTAGAATTAATGCTTGCCACAGTCGAACATAGATTGGATACCGTTGATTTCGAAATTTATGAAAACAAATCAAGTGCTACCGTTGTTATGGCCGCCGGTGGCTACCCAGAAGCTTACCAAAAAGGTGATAAAATAACTGTCAGTGAATCACTGCCTGAGGATTCTTATATTTTCCATGCGGGTACTAAGTTTGTTGACGGTGAAGTTGTCACTGCTGGTGGTAGAGTCATTGCAGCCACTGCTATTGCCGACACTTTACAAGATGCCGTCAAGAAAGCTTACATTGGTGTTGATCATGTTTCATTCAAGGGTAAATATAACAGAAAGGACATTGCTCATAGAGCATTCAGAGACGCATCAAACAGTAAAAAGGTTTCTTTTACCTATGAAGATGCTGGTGTCTCCGTCGATGCTGGTAATCAATTGGTTCAGAGCATCAAGAAATCCGTCAAGTCAACTTTAAGACCGGGTTCTGATGCTGAAATTGGTGGTTTTGGTGGCCTCTTTGATTTGAAAGCTGGCGGTTATACCGATATTGATAACACATTACTTGTTGCTGCCACTGATGGTGTTGGTACCAAATTGAGAGTCGCCCAAATTTTAAATATCCATAATACTGTTGGTATAGATTTAGTTGCTATGAATGTTAATGATTTAGTCGTTCAAGGTGCTGAACCATTGATGTTTTTAGATTATTTTGCTACTGGTCACTTAGATATTAAGGTCACTGCTGATTTCGTTGAAGGTGTTGCAAACGGTTGTAAACTTTCTGGATGTGCTCTAGTCGGTGGTGAAACTTCTGAAATGCCTGGTATGTATGCTCCAGGTCACTACGACACAAACGGTACCGCTGTAGGTGCTGTATTAAAGAGTGAAATATTGCCAAAGATTGAATCTATGTCGGAAGGTGACATTGTACTAGGTATTGCATCTGATGGTGTCCACTCTAATGGCTTTTCATTAGTTAGAAAGATCATTGAATCTACTGAATATGAATATACAAGTACAGCCCCATGGGATACAACTACTACCATTGGTGAGGCTTTGTTAACTCCAACTAGAATATATGTCAAGCAATTATTACCCTCTATCAAGCAAAAGTTGATTTTAGGTCTAGCCCACATTACTGGTGGTGGTTTAGTTGAAAACATTCCAAGAGCTTTACCAAGCCATTTACAAGCCGTTGTTGATATCAATAACTGGGAAGTTCCAGCCATTTTTAAATGGCTTGGAAAGACTGGTGGAGTTCCAATCAATGATATATTGAAGACTTTAAATTTGGGTGTTGGTATGATTGCCATTGTTAAACCAGAAAATGTTGACAGCGTTATCAGAAACTTGGAAGATTCAGGTGAAACTGTTTACACTATTGGTAAGTTGGTCTCTAAGGCCGCCGATGCTCCAGGATGTGTCGTTTCCAATGCTGAAGGTTTATACTAATCTTATCTGTGAAAGTGTTTGGGTTTTTGTTTGTTATACATTTATATATATATATCTATTAAGAGTAGTACTCATGATAACTAATCTTGAGTATTGCCTTTTTTGTCTCTAGTTATTTGTATTTCCGTGTGTGTTTTTATTTGATTCTTCGTTGCCGTTTGTATTTCTATTTCTCGTCTATTTGTTTTCCTTTTTCTCTGTTTGTTCTTTACATCCATTCTTGCCTGTCCTTTGTCCTGGACCATAGCCTAATATATTATACAGTTAGAGTATCTAACTCTCTCGCAGCGTTACCCCCCAAAGGAAGGATAAAATCAGTAAAAAAAAATGCGTTTCTCACCCGTGCGCTTTACTAGCAGACACAATTGCCTTGTCGGGAAGCAGAACGATAGTTTATTTTTAGGTGTGAAAGGAGCACATGGCGCCCTGTGCAAAGAAGATTTGACCAGAAAATTTTTATCTCTCTGTATCTCACTGCACCAATGGTTCCTGCTTTAATCAACGCTGTAGTTAGATTTAATAATGTCTAACCTTTCTTATCAAGTTCAACTATTTTCCTATATATTTTCTACACCAGAATACCAAAGTTTTCACATCAGGAAAGGAATATATTTCCGAATAGTTTAATCGCATCGGCTGTTTGTTGAACACACAGACACCAATTTTAAATAAACTATGATTACAAAACAACCACCATAACTAGCTTTTAATATACTTCACCCCGTATACCTTCAATAATCACGGTAAAGCAAAAATGTCTGACTCAGAACACGGCTCTTCAGGTTCAAGCTCTGATTCCATTTCTGTCACATCGACTCACGAAGATGCTTCAATTCACTCAAGTATCAGTGGTGACTCAATATTAGATGATCACAGACATCAAAATTTAACCCTACCAGTGAAGACCGACTCTACAAAACAGCAGGAACTAGGCTTGTTTAGTTCACGCAAGCAAGATACTATTCAAGAGGAAAATGATTACCCAGCATTTGTTAAACCTATTCCTAAGAAACCGGAAATTATGCTGAACTCAAGCGATTTAAGAAACAAAATGATTGCTGTGGAAGAGGATGATGATGAATCTGCCGGTTTTGGCATAACAGTTCCTTCGAGCCTTAGTTCAAATGGTATGAATCCCTCATTGCAAACGACTGCTGGACTATCTTCCCCCACATTGTTTGTGCCACGTCGTACGAGAGCAAGGTCGAGATCTTTCAGTGAACAGGTGAAGTCTTTTATTAGACCTAAAGAAGATTCAATTACTGGTGGTATTTTATTGGGATTGGGATCCAACGCCACTAATAATACTAGTACCAATGCTAACAATGGTAACTATAGTAATATCACCATCGGTGGAAATGTCTTAACAAGATCTGTCTCAAAATCATCTACAAGATCAGATCGCTCTAGGAAGATGAGAGGGAATAGCCTCGTTGCAAGGGAAGCTAATGATTCAGATAGTGACTTGGACTCACATGCATCGAGAGACTCACAAGAGACTGAAGATGATGTTTGTTTTCCAGTTCTACCAGAGCACATAAGAGTCAAGGGCATCGATTTCGATGAAATTGAAGAATTTATTCGAGAACAAAGAGAAGAGAATGAAATTATTCTAAGAAGAGAAGAAGATTTAAAACGACAACATAAAGATTCTGTCACTACTAGCTCACAAAAATTTAGCGCTGCATCTTTGAAGTATACTCCGAAGAACGTACAGAATGCTGGAGATGAAGAGAGATCTGGTAGTTTGGATCCAGAAGATTCATCAATGAGTGCAAAGCTTGAAGGTAGTATTTCGTCAACTGATGAAGATGGGAACAACGTTACTTTTGAAAAGAATAACGTAGATAGGGACTCTACGCCTCCTGATCGTTTCAGTTTCTTTTCTTCAGAAAATGAAGAAACTATACATGCGCCCGATATTCCATCTTTGGTGAAGCCTGAGGAACCTTTCCAGAATTTATTCCAAAATGAAGAATCAATTTGGTGGCTAGATTGTATCTGTCCTACCGATAGCGAAATGAAAATGTTGACCAAAGCATTTGGTATCCATCCTTTAACAGCAGAAGATATTAGAATGCAAGAAGCACGTGAAAAGGTTGAATTATTCAAGAGCTATTATTTTGTTTGTTTCCATACATTTGAGACTGATAGTGAAAGTGAGGATTTCTTGGAGCCAATCAATGTTTATGTTGTTGTTTTCCGTAATGGTATTTTGACATTCCATTTCGCTCCTATTACTCACCCTGCCAACGTCAGAAGAAGAGTTAGGCAATTGAGAGACTATGTTAATGTCTCTGCAGATTGGTTATGTTACGCCCTGATTGATGACATTACTGATGGTTTTGCTCCTGTCATTCATGGCATTGAATACGAAGCAGATGCAATTGAGGATTCTGTTTTCTTATCAAGAGAGAACGATTTTGGGGCAATGTTGTTGAGAATTGGTGAATCTAGAAGAAAAGTCATGACTTTAATGAGATTATTACAAGGTAAAGCTGATGTCATTAAGATGTTTGCTAAAAGATGCCAAGATGAAGCTTCTAGATCTTTCCCATCAAGTGCTAACTTGGCTAGTCAAATGAACCCTGCACAGCCAAGAGCAGATATTGCATTGTATTTAGGTGATATCCAGGATCATATTATTACTATGTTCCAATCCTTGCTTTCTTACGAGAAAATTTTCAGTAGATCTCATTCTAACTATTTGGCTCAATTACAAGTTGAATCTTTCTACTCCAACAACAAAGTTACTGAAATGTTGTCAAAGGTTACGTTGTTAGGTACTATTTTAGTCCCTTTGAATCTTGTCACCGGTTTGTTTGGTATGAACGTCCATGTTCCAGGTCAAGAGGAATCGAATTCATATGCATGGTTCTGTGGTATAGTTGGTTTTATTATTTTGGTTATTATTGTTTCAGCTTTCTGTGCAAATTTGTATTTGAAACGTGTTAAGCGTTCTCACTTTAGCTCTTCTGGCTCTCGTTCGATTAGAAGTTTCAGATTTGGTAGAAGAAAGCAAAACCAGGATTCTTCTCAAAGAAGAACGGAGCTGATGAGTTTACCAAGTAAATTCACCAGATATGGCGACTGGTAGTTGGCAATAAATGTCTTTTTTTTTTTCTTTTGTCTGATTCTTTTTTTTTTTTTGGTCTATTCTGTTTTGGTCTACATTTTTTTTATACAGCTCTTGCAATTGTTTTTTTCACTGTTTGGTTCGATGAATTGTATTTGTACTTTAAGTTCTCTTATTATTTACCATATATTTTTTACGTCTGTTTTAAGTTTGTACTCTAATCGCTTTAATTCTATTTATTATGTTTTATTTTAACTGCTTAAATACTGTCTTATTTTCATGAATGTGTGCACGTTTTCCCCCTCTTCAAACCAAATAACTAATCAAAATCTCACGAAATAATGCAATATTTTTGTACACTGTTCTCATGCCTAGTCAAGCGTAAATATTTGAAGGGTATTTTTTATTTTTCTACAATGCAGAGCAATCTGCATCCTCGTTCCAATTGCATTTGCCTAGACCTCAAACCAGTACACCTCTTTTCACAACTCTCAAGAGATTGTTTTGTAGCAAGCACAAAAATAAAGGTAGACAAACAATCAGTTTGTAGTGAATCACATTCCAATAAATGGGAAAAAAATAAAACTCCGAGACGGGGAATTGAACCCCGGTCTCCCGCGTGACAAGCGAGAATTCTAACCACTAAACTATCTTGGATGTTTCTTGTTGGAAAACGATTTGATAATGTGAAGTTGTTCAAATGCACCTTAGAGAACTAACATATTAGTATATACACATGTACGCTTACATATATATATTAATACCAATTTTGTCATAAAAAACACATGAAATAAATAATCTTTGACTATCACTGTAATTTCTTAAAGCTAGATAGCTATTTAACTATTTAACTATTTAACTATTTAACTATTTAACTATTTAACTATTTAACTATTTAACTAGCCTGAAAAATACTAAAACAATAAAGATTGCATTATACTTTTTTTTGTGAAAGCTTGAAATTAAACTTTGCTATCCATATACGTGATAAGCTCGTACGCAAAGACACACATATGTTGTACGCAACCATACATAACGCTATTCCGAAACCGTTCCTAACAGAACTTTATTTCATTTGCACCTGGACACAAATGTAATTCAGCACCAGTCTCCTCATTAATAAACTAATACGCCTGTTTTTATATGCGTATATTAGACATGTCCAAGTTCTCAGTCAATGAAGCCAGCATGTCAGTTAAAACATCTACACCCACAAGCCCCAATGTCATTGATCCCCAAGGGTATGGGAAATCCCAGCACTGCCCTGACATGCGAAATCTCTCGAAGACCTCGACCTGCGAAGTGATTGTTGTTCAAAGATTTCAAGTACGTAGTAGGTGTAAAAAAGATTCATCGTTAGAACGACTGTCTCTTTTATGACCATCTCCTTGTTTGTTCGATCGCTTGTTGGAGCGAAAAGTAATAAATCATAAAATCTCGATTCTGCTTGTCCAGGAGTTTACTTCAATTAAGATATAAGTGGTGATATTAGCCTGAAAAAAGAATCATTTAATAAATCCAGCGTATTCCCTTGTTCTTTAGAATATATCTGTTTTCTTGAAACAACAATCAACGGTACGGTAGTCAGATCCAATTTAAACGGCGACATATACGGCTGGCCAAGTATGAACTTAATAGTATTGTTGGTCCTGTATTTCAGCTCTACTGTAATAGCCAATTCAGAATCAAGAACGACAGAACTCGATGCGATACTCAACCGAATAGATGCTGTCGATCTTCAGTTCCAGAACAATGGTTCTTCGTTGGGAGTATTACAGGAGTACGATTCAATACTTTTGGGTTTGTTCAAGTTGGATCAAGAGAATAACTTGGCCTCAAAAATTTCAAACGTGTTATATAGACATGGGTTAATAAACTACTCGTTAGGCAGAGATATGCTAGCTCTCCAAGATTTTGAATCTTGTATAATGTACAATAGTGGGAGCAATAATGACAATGGAGAAAAGGAAGTTAATACCAATAGTGCTTTCCGTCTTGGTTGTTTTGAAAGGTTTGTGGACCTGAATTTTGAAATGGGAAACTTACAAGAGGTTGAAGTTAAACTGAACAAGTATCGTGCCAACATAGGAGATGAACGTTTTGAGAGATACAACGAACAACTGGTTGTTCAACGTACTCTTGAAAACAACATGTTGACCGCATTCAATGACTCCAAATTTGATGAGTGCATACAAGCGGCTGATCACTTGTTAGAAATTTCACCCTCTAATCTTAAAGCAAGATATTCGCAAATTGACTGTCTCAAAAAAACAAAAGATTACAAATTTGATGCAAAAGTTAATCTATTGATTGATAACTATGTGAATTTGATAAACAAAAAAGACCGCAATCTTGACAATTATGTTCAACTCTTTAAGTTGCAGTTTTTGGGCAAAGCCATTGATCCAGTCAATTCTCATAAAATATTGAAGAACTGCTTGAAATTAGACAATGACTTTGCCCCTTGTAGAAGATACACCAAGATAGGTATCAAGTTTAGCAAGATTATGGAAATTTACAATGAGATATCAATTTACTACTCATACGTGTATTTACTATCAGAGGGTGAAGAAGAAGGTGATTTAGAAAGAATTAAAGAGTTGGAGCCTAGTATTGAAAAATGGACTACTTTCAACAATTTGTTATTCAATAAAGGTGAGAAGGTTAAACTGAGGTCTAACGAATTAGAACTATTTGAATTTGATATCAGCGAGTATCAAAACAACTTCGAAATTTTGGTTGATCTATTGATCAACAACTTGAAAGACTTCAACTTTGAGGAAGAAGAAATCATGAAGAGCTCTAAGTTTCTAAGAGAGTTAATTAAGATGTCTAAAGAATCATTTATTCAGCTAGATAAGCAAGGTAAAAACAATAGATTACCATTTACTGGTTTTACTCGATATAAACAATATGTTGAATTAAACAAAGATAGCTTGAAATCCGACACGTTTGTTCCTGATTTGATACTTCAAGTCGACAAACTGATAAAAAAGAAAAACTATCAAGAAGCACAAGAGAAACTTGATCACATGAGAAAAGCTTACAAAATGACTAAACTTTGGAAGTCTAGACACGAAACTGTTGACAAACTGCATGGTCATAAAATGAGAGAACAACAAAGAAGACACGAACATCAACAACAACAACAACAACAACAACAACAGCGACAACACCAACAACAACAGCACCAACAACGACAACAACAGCGACAGCAACAACCAAAGAATGATTATTACAGAATTCTCGGAGTGCCTAAAGATGCCGATGAAGCTACAATTAAGAAAGCTTATAGAGATAAAATGAGACAGAATCATCCTGACAAGTTGCAAAAATCATCTAACTTGTCACAAGAAGAGATTGAAACAAATGTGGCTGAGATTAACAATGCCTACGAAATTCTTTCAGATCCTGAACAAAAAGCAAATTATGATAGATTTGGCGATGACCCAAATGATCCAATGAATCAGCATCGTCAACCACAAGGAAATCCACAACAAGGTCAACAGTTCCAGTTTAGAGGTGGAAATCCATTTTTTGATGGATTTTTTGGCGGGGGTAATGGGTTTAATGCTCATTTTGATTTTACTGGTGGTGCTGGTGGAGGAACACAACGTCGTCAACATGCGGGTGGCAGTAAAGGCCAAAAACATAAAGCTAAACGAGGCTCACATGGCCAAGGAAGACATTGAATGGGAATTAAGTTGAACTAACCTAACTTATATATAGCTATGTATAGTATCTATATAAAACGGCTAGGGACTAGAAATGTTTACAAGACAGTTCTCCCTGTAAACAAGTATGCATTCGAACAAAATTTACAGATTTTTTGGTGCTTCCTACAAGGATACAAGATAAACCCAGAATGAACCTTATTAAATCCGGTATTGCAAGCGCAGGACCAATTGCAAGTGAATTGATTGTGTCAAAATAGATGAATCAAAATCAGCTTGTTGAACCTCCATCTATCCTCATGCAAAACTTGCGTCATTGTCACTTAGTAAGTTGCAATAGCCAGTCTGCGAGTCAACTAACCAGCTATCCATGATGAAATTTAATAGTAGTAGGTAATCAGCCCATGAGGTTAATAATAAACAACAAGGCAACATCCAACAATGAAAAAAAAAAATCACAAGAAGAGTCAACAAAAGAAACAAAAATTCAATACACAGAGGAGCTATATGTGTTGTCCTAGAAATGATTGAATTGTTGGGTTACAAAAGAACAAAACAAGAACTGGCAAAAATAGGCGCCCATGTTTATCTTCCTTTGGCCGTGCACCTCCTTGTATTGTGCATAGCCAACAAGTGGCACGTATCACGACACAGAACTAGGCTGGTGCGTAACCTGTAAACTCCTGGCACGTTTATACTTCATTGTGACTTGTGGGCCACCTCTCTATATCATGGAATTTGATAGAACAGAACAGAACTGATATTCGTCATAGACATAATAATTTGTTATCTTCCCGAACCCCGATGGACTCTTATCTTATTTGATTGGGCACAGTTCATACGTCGTACGTTCCTTTTTTGGCCGATGATCTCCCAACCGCCCTCTCCAGATTGCACGTGACCGTCAGCACATGACACATGTTACACCACGCTGTAATTTGTCTGGCGGTTGACTCACCCCGCGGCGCCATCTCCTCTCCTGCCTGTGCCAATTCTCTCCCTCCCACCTGGCGCAGTCAAAACCCGATACATGCGGATCATCACCACCCACGGTGACTCACCCTCCAACACACACGCCGATCGACGTCTCTTGCCCTGGCCCAACGAGACCCAGCAGTCGCTCACCTGACAAAACCAAAACAAAAGAAAGATAAAAATTTCCACAACACCCAAAGAATTCGTCGTAGGGAAACGGTCCTGTGACATTTTCCGAGGTTTTCCTGATATTGTACTTTTTTTTTGTACTCATATAGATAGATATGGATTCGCCTTTGCTTAAGTTTATTCTATTATATATACTGTTCTCCTCATTCTTGCTATATATATTAGTTATTTAGTTATTGCTTTATATCCCTCCGTTAGGACAATATTGAACATGTTCAGATCACTCACTACAGGGTCCATCAAACAGGGCCAAAGAGTTGGAGCCAAGGCTTTGCAACACCAACCTACTCCACACCAACCTACGAGACTATTCAACAATTTTGTTGATCCACCTCAGCCTGGTCAAGTGCTCGCTTCACCTTCAGCAAATGATATCCATACTGCTAATAGATTCAACACAAACATTTTTTCAAATACTTATCAACGTAATTTGAGTACTTATAACAATAACAACCCACCCGCTACAACGTATGATAGTAACAACCCTGCCCCAACCGCCCCAGGCGGAAAACATCAGTTTGCAGCTGATGACTCTCCTTATCAGAAACAAATACAGGCTTTACAAGAATTTGATGAATGTTTATCACATAACTCAACTTATGATCTTGCTACAGGGAAAGTGAAAGGTGGTGTGGGTAAATTTTGGTCTGCTCTTCGTTCAGCTATTCCGCTTTACAACTCACTTGTTTATACTGGTGAATTGAACGAGAAAAGAATGGGAGAATTTGTTTCGTTATTGAGAAATGGTCTAAGAATATATAGATTAGAATTATCCAAATTGAGAAAAAACTTGGATAAAGATTCCGATAGTCCTATCAAGTATATTCATTATCTACTGACATGTGCAATTAGAGAAGTCTCTTATAATGTTGTCGATGGTTTAGTCACTTTGAATCCTCATGGTTTAACCCATTTATTCAAAGCTTATAAAGATTTGGGTTTTACTTTAGAAGCAGTTCATATTTGGGAAACTGGTAAAAATAATCCGAAATTGAATCATTTATTCACATCTGAACCTGTTTTGGGTTCTATTTTCCCATTCTTAGTTGAAAGTGGCGATTTCAATTTTGGAGAAGTTTGGTCAATGTATCAAAACATTAAAGCTAATAAAGAACCTTCTGAAAAATTACACAATGAATTACAAGTTGGTATGATTAGAGTTTGTTTATTCAAGGGAAAGACTGATGATGCTTTAGATATATTCCAACAATTAACATCTGATGTTTATTCAACTTTCACATCTAAAGGTATTGATCCCCCAATCAATGTCAAGAGTTATATGACTATGGCTCATTTGTCTTTTATCGGATTTTCTCAAGATATTGGAACTGCTGATGTCTTCTTTAATGATGCCGTTAACGAATCCATGCCTTATTTAACACCTTTACAGTTAAATTTTATTAAGAAATATTTATCAAACACCTGGGAAATGACACAAACTTTTGAAAGAGTTAAGAATGTTTGGCTAACCACATGGAAACATTATGAAGCAAAAGGCACATCTAACTCATCTGTGTCATCGTCTTTGAATGATTCATTTCTTGGAATTTTCTTCACTAAGTACCCACAATATTCTGATGAAGCCTTCAATGAGCTAACTAAACTGATTTCTGAATATAATTCGATCAGACCTATCGATGAACCATTCATAAATGTTTTGCTTTCAAAGTCAACTATTTGGAATAATGCTAAAACTGTGGAATATATTTTAGAAGCTGCAAACTCTCATCAATTCTCCAAGACTAATGTTTTCTACAGATGCTGTTTGAAAGCTTGCGGATCTGTTGATATTGATGCTAATAGTATCTTACAACTTTATAGACAATTGTTAGCTTTGAATGGATCAATAGGAATGAAAAATGTGGCACATGCAGATTGGGTCGCTTTGAGAGATGCTACAATCAATTCTCCATATTTGTTCAATTTTGGAAAACCAAATGATAGAATCGACTTGTACTTTAAATTGTGGAAATTGACTTCGCCTTATTTCATATCATTGGCAAATTTCAAGAATTATGTGTATAAAGATATCAAATTGAATTACAATTATTCAAGAATTTTCCAACAGATGCCAAACATCAAAGCGGATATTGAGCTCCCTGAACTTTCATATTTTGATAGAAACCCATCTATAGATAATTATGTTGGTTATACTTATCAATAGTTAGATCAATTAGGCCATCCACCACTTTAGTGTTAACGAACCCCCTTCCCTATTCCTCATATCTGTGCAACATTGCCATCGCTTCTGGCCTGTTACACTTTTATGTATATCCTCAAATTTGTCAAGATATTCCTCTTTTTTGTTCTAATTTGTTTATGTTTTATGCCTAATTCTGCATTATTTACGGTTAATTATTGGTTTTTTTTAGTTTTGTTTAATATTTCACTTGATATGTTGTTTTCAACAACTCCTATACCTCTCTTGTACATAACACACATATATTATGGTCCCTTTTTTTTTTTTG
The DNA here is from genome assembly GCA_003707685.2 of Ogataea pilisensis. Classification (NCBI taxonomy): domain Eukaryota; kingdom Fungi; phylum Ascomycota; class Pichiomycetes; order Pichiales; family Pichiaceae; genus Ogataea; species Ogataea pilisensis. The sequence continues at coordinate 102,676 of PPKM02000014.1, forward strand.
ATGACTTCAAAAAACGCTCCCCGTTTTGCCTTTTCTCCTGTTTTTCTCTCTCGTTATGAAACTCTTTTTGTGATTCACTATTTTTCTTTTTTAGATAGTGACAATTTTAATACGAATGAATGCCCTCTTAAGAATAAAAAATTTAATGAATAAAGACTCTTTTTGAAATATTCGATGTCTTCTAGCTGACTAGTCAACTCAATCGTTCTGCTAGATAACATCTGAGAAAAAAACACAAAAAAAGGGTGTATTTTACTCTTTGAACGTCTTACTCGAGGTGAATTTCAAAACTTAAAACAAAATCAGAAAAAGCAATACTTGAATAGTTTTTTCTGTTTAAGCTTTTAATTAGTTTCTAAACAGTAAGTGGAAAACCATATAAAAAATGAAAAGAACGACAGAGAAGCAAAACCTGACAGAAAGACACTGCTTACTCGTACAACATGTAATACTTGAGAAATAGAAAACGGAAACTCTTTCACAATTCAAGAAGATGTCTTAGTACACACAGTCTAAGAACCCTAATCCCGAAAGCAAAAAGTCACCAGAAAAAAAAATGAAAATCCATTCATAAAATGTAAGGCCAAGTTGAACGATACATATAAGATTAAGCAATGAAATAAATAAATGAATAAATAAATAAAAACCCCATAAAAACGACAGATGCGTACTCTGTTTATTGTAAACAACTAAACCTAGTACTGACATCAAACAAAAAAAAAAAACACACAGTCACCTAAAATAATGTAATTGAACTGATTAGATCCCCATCAATTAGAACTTCAAAAACACATCTACTGTAGCCAAACAACTTACTCAATCCCCAATTCTTGAACTCTTCCTCTTCTTCATCTTCTTCATTTTCATGCTCTGCCTGCTGTTGATGATTCGAGTGACCGGGATCAGGATTACGGATCCCGTACTGCGAAGGTGAAGACTTCAAAGAGTCATAACCATTGAGTGAGAAATCATCTTCGTAACCAATTACTTCGAACATGTTGTCTGGGTTGATGTTGTTCAAGTTCAATTCATATTCTTTTCTGTTTAAAAATATTGGCTTGCTCTTGTTATTCATCGTATCTGAATCTAACAAGTACTTGAAATCATTAAATGACAAATCACTTGTTATTGTTCTACCTGTGTCTTCACTTTCAAGAAAGGAGGAAGATCCGCTTCGTTTGACGTATTTTGGCTTATTGTTTGGACCTTGAATTTTCTCAAAGTTTTGTAAAACGTCCTCAGTTAACCTTATGTTCATCTTGAAGTTCAATTTTTCATATCTTAAAAATTCTAGTGAATTTGGGATGTTGTTATGAATGGTGATTTTGCTAATAAAATTGGATCCACTTTCAGAATTATCTAGTTTGAAGATTGCATCGAATCCAAATTTGAAATAGTTATGAATTCTATACAAGCATTCACCTTTATTTTTATTTGCAAAATTGCCATTATTGTCCAAAGATTCTTTTCGTTTTAAAACTGTGTCTTCAGGTGGACCAAATATTCTTAGAATCTCTTGCATCGATGTTAATCCTAGCTGGATAAGATAGTGAGAAATGCCCAACGGATGACTTGCAAAATATACATCTATCAATCCCAATGGGATAATAACTTCACATATCCTTAATATAATCGGTCTGGAATTGTTATTATTGGAAGTACCTCCGCTAACAGTTTGGGTCCCCGTTGATAATGACGAAGGAGATGGTAAATCACAAAACACTGTGAAGAACAAATTGCGTTTGCCATAAAAGTTCTTGCACTCCAAATATTCTTGAATTAACTTGGATGCGTCTTCCCAACTTTTGCCTTTAAATATAGTAATTGCCGTGCAGTTAATTTCATCCTTAGAATTACTCAACACTCTAATCAAGTCCTCATCACGGTACGGTTCATCGTTCTTGTTATGCTTGTACTTAGTTGGAACATTGCTGAACTTAAACGCCACACCAGGGTACGAAAGGTAGTAGTCATTACTTTCGTTATCTAAGAATCCAGGGTACGTTGGTCCAAAGATTCTGTTGTAGATTGATTTGAATTCAAAGTTCATCACGGTTTCATTTTTGTAGACGTATCTGATTCCATATGAATTATTTAACAAGTTGATTTCAATCAACATCAATATTTGTAAATGGGAATCAAATATTAGATTAATGTTAAGTTTGGTCAATTGTAACACAATTGTCTTGGATTTCTCTGAATAGATAAACTTGATTTCATTGTGTAGATTGTTTTGTTTCAAAAGGTTATAGCATTGATATAGTGAGCAGCCAATTTTGATAAACTCTATTCCTATCGACGGTTTCAATTCAAACGAATAATTAAATAACGATTTCCCTATAATTGACATGTCTCAATATGGTCCAGTCCAAATTATAAGAGTATATAGCCTTGCCTCTGTATAACTGGTTATGATTCAGCTACTAAAGCAATATAAACAATTTTGGAAACACTCAATTCTCAGATAAGATAAGCATAAAAGAAAGCAGAACCCTCCCGCAAAAAGCGAACCGCACATGTCTGCTTTCAGAAGATTCGAAAAACACAAGGGTGACAGTCTCTTTTGGCTTGATTAATTTGTAGCCTAGTACTCCATGACAATGATATATAGTTTATCTATGTCGTTCTGGCTTACTTATTTGTCTTATTAGTTATCCCGTTATACAACTGTTGCTCTTGCAATTCCCACCACTTCAAAATGTCTCAATCATCTCAGTCGTCTGAAACTCTGATACCCCATCTTATAGCTTCTCAATCCGAGACCAACCAACTATTGGCGAAAACTCCAAAAAGAATTGCAGATTTGAAGCTTGTCTTTCTCGGTGAGTCATCTGTTGGAAAATCTTCAATCTTACAAAGAATACAGAATAATACGTTTGATGACAAGAAATCATCAACTATTGGGGCCGCATTCATATCAAAGAAAGTGTTCAAGAGTGAAAACGACAGCCTGATTAATTTACAAATTTGGGATACTGCAGGTCAAGAACGATTCCATAATTTAACTCCGTTGTATTATAGAAACTCCAACTTAGCTTTAATTGTTTTTGATCTAAGCGATATGAATTCTTTCAAGAAAGCTGAATACTGGATTAATGAGTTGAAGATCTATAAAAACGATAATGATAATTTGAACCTGAAAATGATATTGGTTGGTAATAAATTAGATTTAGTTCAACAAGACCAAGATACTAGCGAATTTGATGACAAAGTGACGGAATTTTTAAATACGAATAATGATGTTTCTTCTTATTATAAAGTTAGTGCTAAATCAAGTATAGGACTTTACGAACTATTCAACTACATAATAGATAACATCGACGAGGAATTATTTTATGAATATGAGAATGATGACAATAACAAAAAGAAGAATAAAAAAGGTTTAATTGATTTACGATTTGGTTTGTCATCCAGTACAAACTCTACTGGAGGATGTCAATGTTAGCTCTATCTGTACCCCATATTCCATATAGAATTTTGAATATATACATACATGCGACATAAAACAATCTCTTTCTAATTTTTTAGTTTATAATTCACCTTTATCCTGACCTCGCTAACGTCTCATCTAATGTCTGCTTTATTTCTTGCCGTCGAATTTTTTTTATTGCTTTCTTTTAATGATATCTAACGAAAGCAAGAAAAACAAACAGCAAAGCTTGGTAAACCAAAAAATAATTCTTTAAAGTATTATAATAATACCAAGACGCAACCAATCCACATTGGAAGTACTGAAGATTGTTAATATACCTGTTCTCGCTAATTACCAAGTTTATGGCAATCAAAAGTATCAACACTGTGGTCTTATAATCCATACTTTGATCCTTAATCAACAACATTGATCTGTTATAATAACTACTTGTAACAACAGAATAAATATTCTCCTCATCTTGTTTCTCATCATCGAAAAACACAGATCCTTCATCTAGACGTTCTGTGGCCAACGTGCCCAACGTATTATATATCAACTGTAATTGCAATACTATATCATCACAACTAGGTCTCTCATTTGGACTCGATGATACCATCATTCTTATTAAAGAAATCCAACCACTTAGAAGCGGGTTTTCATGTTGTACTTCAATTCCTCCTTCTGTTGCTGCTTTTTCATTCAAACTTGAAGTTAAATGACGTATAGTGTCCATATCTGAAAACATCTCAGCATGACCGATTTCGTTCCTAATTTCTGACTTATCGTCCGACTTAAATGGAAGCCTATTGAAGCATAAGTAATATAGTATCATGCCTAACGAGTAAATATCAGATTTTGAGGAAAACTCTCTAAGTCTACCAGTTTCGTATTCGTCAACTTCAAATAATTCAGGAGCACAATACTCTAAAGTGCCTGTCGAACCAGTAGAACTTCTCTTTGTATTCTCCATTATGGACTCGCCAAAATCACTAACTAACAACTTCGGTAATTCGTCAAACTCTAATACAGATTTAATAGGTCTGTAATTCTCAGAGAATCTAGTCTTGAATAAACAATTGGAGGGTTTTAAATCTCTATGTAAGATTTTCAGTTCATGTAAGTATTTTAAACCATTCAAGATATCTCTGAATATCTTGAAAATTTCAAAGTTGTTCAAGAACCGTTTTTTTTTGGCCTCATTAAACATTTCATCATTATCGTTCATATTATTATTCTTGGGAATTCCTGTACCTATCTTTTTTAATTTCTTCAAGCGTCTAAGTTGTTTCTCCCTTTTGAGATCAAACGCTGGGTTAGTAATTGATTCTACAAAATCTTCTAACGTTCCACCATCACAATATTCAAATAATATAAAAACAACAGGTATCTTTGGACCGAATTCACTAACCTGGTCAATTTCTAACCAAACGTGGTTGTACTTAATAATATTCACATTTCCTGAATGTGAAGAAGATTCAGTTAAATCATATAAAAATTTCACTTCATTAAGGATCCTAACCAAGTGGCTCAGTTGATTACCTATAGGTATCTTCTTCAACGCAAATATACCTAGGTTTAAATGAAATAATATATGTTCCACTTTGAGTACTTTCCCATTTGCCCCATTTCCCAGAGTTTTTAAAACTTTGAAAAACTTCTTAAAGTATCCTTGATTGATAAGCTCCGAAGGGATTGAACCCAACTCAGAAGGAAGTAAAGGAGTAGACTGATGAATTACAGCTGCAATCAGATCTCTATTTGTTTCATTTTTGGATTCAATCTGTGATAATATCTTGAAATAATCATTTCTTAAGAAATCAGGATTCTCTGACAGACTTCCACGTCGCTGATTTTTATGCAGACGTTGATGTAGATCTTCGTCTTCTTGACGATCCTGATGTGGTGATTGTTCATTTATGGAATTAATCAGTGGAGAGTCTGCAGGTTGTGATGATAACGGCGATTCAATATCACAGTGGTATCCACAATTAGGACATAGGAATTCATAACTTGTAGTTGACGCCGAGGACCTTCTTCTATCGGTGTTAGCCTGGGTAAAATGGTTCAGCCTTAATGGCGGAATATCGCTGTCTTCTAATTTAATCAACTCTAAATTATTAGTAAGAGAGTTGTACACGACAGCTGCATTCGAAGATGAGATTTTACTGTTTTCGTAAATACGTTTTAAAAGTGATGTAAGGTTAGTATGATTTCCTTCTGTGGGGTAAATGTATGACATGATTAATAAATGTTTGGGATACGTACTGGATCACGCTTAAATTCTTGTTCGAGTTATCTCCACTATACCTAACAACGGACATTCTGTTAGTATTAGCAACGGAGTGTTAAGTTGACATTTGATATTTGAAACAAATGAACCAATCTTTATTTTGAATCTTCCTATAAAAACTACAATTCAAAGGTCACCTCATCCGAAGAATTCGAGATTTTTAGTTCCAATTAAAATGCATTTGCGGCTCTGCGTCCCTCATTTTCTCCATTTTCAATCGATGGTCAGTTACTTCTAAGATTAGCTGGGTTTTCAAATAATGGGGAGGTTCAATGTTACACAAGTGAATTAAAGTACAACAGGTATATAGTCCATGAATCTTGGAAAAACACAAAAAAAAAAAATCAACAACAAACAAACAAACTAGAAAACTTGAAGGAGGCAGGAAAGATGGACAGTTATCTCAGTAAAACTTCAGTATTATGAGCTCTTAGCAAGTCAACAGTATCGTCTTGTGAAACCGGCAAGATATATTTTGTATGATCATATGTTTCTGGATTATTCTCTCTTAAGGTTGAGTTAAAACCGTCGTCAAATATACTAGAGACAAGTGACGAGATTGAGCTTTCTCCCACTATGTCTTTTTCATCCATTCTTCTTCCCAGTTTAAAATTAACAGGAGTATTTACTTCATCATCGGCGCTTGCAGAATAATCTATGTTAGAAAGATCAGACAATAGTGAATGTAACAAGTAATTTGTATCTGAGTTTATCAGAGGTGCGGAGCTTCTTTCTACGCCATTCTTATAAATTTGTTCGGAGGTAATATGATTAGCATCAAATTGAGGAGGTCGTTTTATCGTTCGTCCAGCTAGCTTTTGATGCTTATTGAATTTTTGTTCTATTTCTCTTAGTCGTTCAATTTCTTTTAAAAGGTGGCTTGTAGAGGCTTTTAACTTTTGAAGAGCCCTATTTTTCTCATTCAATTCATTATTTATCTCTATTATTTCCTTGTTTTCAACGCTAGATAATCTATCTAATCTCAATTGTAAGGATTGATTCTTGAGATTCAACTCTTGAATTTGTTTCAAAAAATTTTCATTCTTGTTAGCTAAGATATCTACAGTTTCAGAGAGTTCTTTGTTTTGCTGCTTTGCTTTATTTAAATTTGACGACAATTTATCAAATGATTCGAATTTGGATTTCTTGTCATTATTGACAAATCTCTGTTCAAGTTGAAAAGCTTCGAATTCTTTCTGTATAGCCAGTCTTTTATTTTTTTCTTCTTGATAAAACAAATTCTTATTGTCTAACAAGATATCAAATGATTTTTTCTCTTCAGCGAATTTCTTCTCTTGTAAAGTTCTTTTCAAGTGCTCTTCTTGTATTTGTTTCTTCAATGTCTCGATCTCAGATTCAAGTTTTTTCTTTTCAATAACTTGTTCAATTCCAAGATTATAACTGGATGTTGCTTTATTATTTTGTGGTAGTTTTTGGTCTGTCTTATTTGTCTGAAGCGTCTTTCGCAGAGGTAATAAATAAGACTGTTTTGAATCGTTACTATTATTGACAAGCTCTTCAGTAGTGCCTCTTCTTATGGGTGTTCTTTCATCTCCAGTAGCGCCAATAAAAGTTGCAGAATGCCAATTAATAGGACCGTCTTCATCGCCTGTCTTTTTAATCTTACGCTCAGCTTTCTCGAAAGAATTATTCTTTTGTTTCTTCAAAAGCATTGCTTCTTTCTCTTTGACTTTCTTATTGAGCTCCATGCCAAACTCTTTGGATTTCTTCTCATTGGACTCCCTATCCAGATCCGCCTTGTCGTAGCTAAATTTTGAATTTCCTTGAATGGGAGGAGGTTGTAGTAGTAATAAATTCGATAAAGTTTCTTTAGACTTGAGCGTTTGAGATTTCTTCAACTGCAAAGAATCATCTTCTTCGTTGCGGAAATCTCGAGTCCTACTACCAGGGTTAGTGGGGGCCGGCTCTTTAGATCTGAACAAATACATTATATGGAAGATTCGTGTGGTGCGGCGTGGCGCTAATGTATGTGTGTTAATTAGAACATCAACTAGATATAAGCAGACAAACACTTCATTAATAGATAGATAACCACCAAGAAAGGCCCCTCCCCTTTTGGTTTCAGCATTACAGTGTATACACTGTATTACATACATATTACATAATACAACAACAAACGCGTTTCGCAAAACGCCGGAAACTGTCACACGTACAAAGTCACATGATTAAATTCAATTGTCACCAACAAACAACTTTACACCAAAGTCTCCTGTCGTCGCCGTCGCCGTCGCCGTCGCCGTCGCTGCAACGCAACACAGCGCAGCAAAAACCGGACGACTCTTCCCTTTCTGCAAAAAAAAAAGACCTCAAAGACTCAGCAGACGAGGCGTCTCTGGTTTCGTTTGCGACGAATCACTTTGTTCAAATGTTTTTCTACTATACATACTCCTTTGTTTTGTTTTGTTTGTTTTAGATCTTACTTTGTCTGTTTTATACTATCGAAGTATATGTCAAATATATCTACATAATCCGACTTAGAACACTTTGATTATTTTCAATTATTACTATTCTAATCGTTTCAAAACTGATTGTACTCTTTATTCGTACTTTCTCTGTTTTTTAAACGCAATCGTCGTCCATCGTCCATTTAGTCCTTACTTCCTATACCACCCAAAAACACCAAACCACTATTGATCGCAAATAAGGGTTTTTTGTGTATTTACTAACACGAATCTAACAAGTTATATCTATCATCTCTCTAATCATCAGTGCTATTGATTAACAATTGTCTACAAGTATATACTTCTTGAAGAGCATATTATACACGCTTTTACTTCTAAATAACAAACAGATAAGAAGAACAGACTTTTAACAATCAGAAAAAAAAAATAAAAAAATGAAGAATGCATCAAGCGCTACTGCGGAATCGACTAATGAATTGTCCAATTCTACTTCAATAAAAGACCCAAACAATCTTACAGCAGCTACAAATGAGCAAATCAATACCTTGTTTTTAACTCAATTGAAAGACTTATCACAATCAATCTCAAACTCTTTCACGTCCATTTCGACATCTTTGGGCACTTTGAAATCTCAAGCTGAAAGAATTAACTATTTGGCAACGGATTTAAACAATGTTCTAGAATCAAGAAAACAATCCACAACAGGTCCAAACACTATCACTACTGCTGATATTGATAGTAGTCTGATGATACTTGCTCAGCAAGCCCAGGACGGTTCTAAATCACTTCAGTCTACCTCTCCTTCATCTGCCCCTCTTAGTGGTAGTTCAGCCGCAGACATCGGTAAATCAGCCGCTTCAAGACCTAGTAGAAAATTGAAAAAACATATCCTTCCACTAACGTCTTCTTCATTATCATCATCCTCTTTAGATCCAAATAAATCACCAAGTTTCGATTCTGCTCCTGATATTCCTGAGATTGATTTAAATCCAAGGGCTAAAACTGTCGGTGACCTTTGGTTTGAATGGAATAAAGGATATAGAGGTCAATTGCCCTTAAGATCATTGGAAGAAACTTTAGGAACTAAATGGAGAAGAGGAAGAATTGCTAAAAGTGCTCAAAGAAGAAAGAAGGTTATTGAATTCATTGAAAGTGAAACCAAAAAACATCCAAATGCTACAGTGGACCAAGTTGTTGATTTGTTAGAAAGTTATAGATTGAACAAAAACAAAGGTCTATTTTGGTTGTATGGGTCATTACCAACCAACCTTTTTGAGGCTGATGGATCTCCAAAGGAATTTTTCCCTGATGGTGATGAATACCCACCTAGACCTGATTCTCCACCGATTGATGAAGAATTAACAGCTTCTAATGATTCACCTGCTAATACTGCTGCAGCTGTCGCCGTGGCAGCCACTGCAGCCGCTGCAAATAAAGATGAAGGAGTTAATTTTAAACCTAATGGTAATTAGGAAACAAACGTGTGTCCAAAAAAAGGTTATATTGTCTGTTGTTTTTTGTCCATTATTTGTTGTCCATTATTTGTTGTCCATTATTTTTTTCTGCGTTTTTTTAATTTGTGTTCTCTAGTTTTCTTGTTCAACTTCTTGTCAATTGCAACAATTAATTTTGTGTTATTGTCCTTCCTTTAGGTACTGGCTCTACTCACCACCTGTTAATGCTGTTTTCTGGGTCTCTGGGCAATCAATTCCCCTATGTCTTTTGTTACTTGTTGTCTATAAGTTGAGACTTATGATCAAGTGAAGTTACCTTCTTTTTTTTTCCCTATGAAACTTTTTGTTTCTCTTTTTTTTTTTTACTTCTGTATTTCAACTCTTATTTTTTTTTGGTTTATGGCCACAAAGGAAAAACTTTAAGCTTTCAGTCTTTGTTGGGATGTTTATCTGTTGTTTTTCTTGTTTTTTCAGGTTAGTTCTTCTTTTTTTGTTTGTTTGTATGTTTCTTTATTCACTTGATTGCTTATGTTTTTTCTCTTGTTCTTTTCCTTACCCTTGTTTTACTCAAATTGTATACGTATATCTATTTACCTACCTCCTTACCTATATATCAAAGCAATAAAAAAAAACTGTATTTCTATTTAATCATTGCCCGAGCGTCTGTAATTGAGTTGTCTGGAGGAGCCAGTTTCAGTTTCAGTTTCAGTTTCAGCAAATTCTAGAAAGAAAATCTGCGACCAAATAATAACTAAAAGGTAAAGACAAGAACCGTTCTAATAAAAGCAGTTCAAATAAACAGATGTTGATTGCATGACAATTAAGAATGATATTTCCTCCCTTGATTATACTCTGACTGATAATTGCCAAGTAGAAAAAAAATACTAACATGTTTTTCTGGTTGAAAAAATGTTATAATATTAGAGCAGCAGCAGTAGCAGTAGCAGTAGTAGGATATCACATAACGATTGGAAGCTGTACAAAATCACGAAATACAAAGAGTGGAAAAAGCAATGTGGGCTAACACATATTAGAGAAGTAATAATAGTTTTACAACACAGTTGAAAGATAGAATAGAATCAAGAAAAGGGGGAAAAAAAGCATACAGAAGAAGATAAAACAAAATACTATTTATACTAAAAATAAAAAAGAAGGTACAACTGAAGAGAGTGAACGGGCAAAAAAAGGCATGGAAAGCAAACCTGCCTCTTAAAAAAAATAGTAATACCATGACATGCACGTACTTCAAACAGGATAGACAAAAAAAATAGTAATACGAATTGAATATTTAGATTCCAAGAGACAAAGAGAAGTACGCAGATACTAGATCAATCTGACTCGGCTGTGTTTTTTTTTTCTAAAAACCAAACGGATTATCAGCACTAGCGTTAGCTAAGTTGGCTCTTCTTCCAATAGCTTCACTCTGAAAGCCACCAAATGAAGTACTTGGTGCGTTACCAAATCCTAAACCGGTAGGTTGAGAGGCCAGGGGCTGTGGTTGCTGCTGCTGTTGCTGGAACTGAGAAGAGTTATCAAATGCATTAAATGAATTAAATGTATTCTGTTGAGGTTGTTGTTGTTGTTGTTGTTGTGGTGGTGGGGTGAATCCATTTTGGAATCCTTGTTGTTGTGGATTGAAGAAACCAGTAGAGGCTTGGAAATTGTTTTGGAATCCTTGCTGTTGAGGATTGTTTAAACCATTAAAGTTTTGGAAACCATTCTGGAATCCTTGCTGAGGCTGAGGCTGTTGTTGAGGGAAACCTGTGTTGAAGCCGTTTTGGAATCCTGTTTGGTTACCGTTGACGAAATTATTCTGGAATCCTGTTTGATTTCCATTCATAAACCCAGTTCGCTGTTGTTGTTGTTGTTGTTGTGGGAGCGGTTGACTAATCGATGTGTTGGCAAACATATTGTTTAAGTTGTTAACACCGAAAGAAGTTTGTGGGACAACACCATTTGATTGGCCAACATTTCCCATACCAATACCACCAGTCACCATATTAACACCAAATTGACTTTGAGGAATAAAACCACCGGTTTTCATGGTTGGTTGCATAGCAGGGAACACATTACCACCACCGGTGGCTTGTTGTAATGGGATGACGGCACCTCCTGTTTTCTGCTGTTGGCCAAATGAGGTGGCAGGCATTAAGCCGGTCTTGTTGATGGTTAGTCCGGTCGGTTGTAATGGGATTAAGCCACCCGTTGGTTGCGAGACGGCAGCAGCACCATTGCCAAATGATGTTAACGGCATAGAACCAAATCCACCACTGGTATTTTGTGGTTTTATCTGGCCAAATGAAGTCAATGGATTAGAACCAGTAGCTAAAGGTAACATGGACAGTCCACCTGTCTTTTGAACTTGGCCAAATGACGTCATTGGCATGAGAGTTGAAAATTGACCTGTCTTTTGAATAACCATGCCAGTTGGTTGCAAGCCTAGCATACCTGTAGGTTGACCAGTAATCATTGGAACCATTGTAATTGGCATGAAACCGGTTGGCATTGACATCAAAGCGCCAGTCATTTGAGGGAAAATGGTACCATTAGTCTTTTGAGGTTGCAAAGTTGGAATTCCAATATTATTACCCATTGCAGGTTCCCCAGATGAAGTGGCAATATGAGTAACTGGCTTAATAGGTTGAATCTGTTGATTTCCAGTCTTGGTTGGTTCCATTGGCTTAATGTTAACCAAGTCCTGAATTGAACCAGTTAATTGTGGAGTAACAATCTTATTTTCCGGTTGGGTCTTAGCAGCAGGTTTCAACGCCCATGCATCGTCTTCAAATTGTTGCCTGTTCAAGTTTTCCTTTGAAATAGAAATTGAATTCTGAGCATCAGACTTGTTTGCCTTCAATGAACCATCCGCAGTATTGAACAGCCCACCATTTGCTGAATGAGGTTGTGGTTGTGAGTCAGGCTGGTTTCTTCCAAATTTGGAATCAAGATGTTTGTTAACTCTAAGAATGTCACCTTCTCTTAAACCCAAGGTTCTCATTAATGAGGAAGTAATGTCTTCCAAGATAGATTCATCCATCTGTTCGCTACTGAAGTTTCTTGCATATCTTTCGCAAACATTAGCGTCAACACCACAACCAATGAAAAAGTTGAACCAGTAATCATTTAATTTCTCATTAACTGCAGGGGCTGAAGATGATAGCGGTTGAGACTTGACACCACTTTTAGAAGTTGATAAAATGTTATTCTTAGCAATTGGAGGAGGAGCTTGAACTTCAATAGCAGGAACCACACTTTTCTTTTGTTTATAATTATCCAACGACATACCAGTGATTCTTTCAACGTACTCCAAATCTTCAGTAGACAATTTAGTTGCAGCAACTGCAATCTTGACACCGTTTACTTTGTGTAGATGGATCTTTCCATCAGAACAACCAAGGAATTCAGCTTCAACTTTGAAAGAACCAGATCTATCAATCCATGTTCTAACTCTATGTGGATTTGGAGCATCTTTTTCTTGCGTTTTTGAGTTTCCTTTCTTACTTAGCATTTTTTCTCTTAATTTGTCATCATTTCTTCTAATTCTTTCTCTTTGGTCTCTATTACGCTGTTCTCTTTCTCTTAATTCCTTTTCTTTACGTTGTTGACGACGTCTTTGAGCATCCAATTCTTCCTTCTCCTTTTGTAACTGTCTCTCTTTTCTTTCTCTGTCTTTTTCAAGCTCAGCTTCTCTTTCTCTACTTTCTTTATTTTTTGACTTCTTACTCTTCTTAGGGCTTAATGAAATTTGTGAAGATCTTCTTCCGAATAAAGATTTCAAACCTGACGAGGAACTTGAATTAGCAGAAACAACTTTCACAAAATTTGAAGGGATAACACCTTGTTCACCAGTATCAACATTTTGGACCATCCACCATTCTTTTGATTTCTTATCGTTGATGATAATAACTGTATCACCTTCATAACAAGTCAATTCATCAGGGGAGACAGCTTCGAAATCGTACAAAATTTTACCTTGTTTCTTCCCTGCACTTGAAGGTGGAATCGAAGCTTCTTTAACGTCATTCAATGCGCCCATGGAGGCCATGCCTTTCAGATCAGCCAAGATTGAAGTTATAGCTTCAGCGGAATCTTTAGACCCAGCATGTAGTTCATAAGAAGCTGATGGGTTCTTAAAGTCTAAAAAGACATGTTTCTTTTCATTATTGTAAGACGATAAGTCATGAATAGACCATTCTTTGGAATTGGACGAACCTTCAGGAGTGATGAAGACCAACGAGTTACCTAGGGATAAAGTGGCCTTCTTTTTCTTTCTACCATCAATCTCATGAACTGGCCACGTGAAAAAGTCATCTTTGAAGAAATCATCAGGGTTGTTATTTGACGATCTTTGTTGTGGTGGGGATGAGCGAGCATCGTGACTTGAAGCATAACTTCTTCTTGAAGTTGATGTATTTGTTCTAGGTCTACTTGGCATTGCAGGTGGTGCCTCTTCTTCTTCTTCTTCTTCATAGTCATCGTAACTACCACGAGTTGGTGATTCAATTGCAGACGTTCTGAGTGGTGCTTGTGGAGCTGGTGCTTCTAATTCTGGAGTTGCTTGTAATGAAGGATGTATATTGTTACGTCCAGGAGGTGGTGGGAAGTCATGCAACGCAGAACTAGTACCATAAGTACTAGACTTCACAGCGGATAAGGTTTGAGCTGGTTCTGGAGGAGGAGGAGGAGCACCTATTGTAATATAATTCGCTGGAACAAAACCAAATTGTTCATTATTTAGACCGACTAAGATCCAATTAGGATCTGAAGAGTCGTAAACATCAAATTGAGATCCTTCAGTAAAGGTTAATTCTTCTTCGGTTTGCTTATCGTAATCATACGTCGCAACGGCTTGACTTACAACCTGTGCAGGTTCAATATAAGTACTAGGCACTAGACCTGAAGGTTCTTCAACATCGGCATCGACGACTCTCTTCTTAACTTTCCACCAATCATCAACAGCAGATTTTTCTATTAAATACAACAAGTCATTCTCTTGTAAAGGCAATTCTTCTTCATTTTGTGCTTGATAATCGTAAAGTGCAACATAAACACCCAAAAATGCAGAACTCATCTTCTGATATTTGTAACTTTCTATAAAGACTAATTAATAATGAAAAGGCTGAGTAGGGCAGGTACAAAGATTGGAATGAAATGAAATGTCTTTACTCTTTCTTCAGTTGTTGATTTGATTGCAGGTATATTAGTCTATATATGTATTGAAAAGTTGAAATGATAACTTTTATTTCTTCAATTTTTTTTTAATCTTTTTTTTTCTGGGAAACAAAACACAAATAGAAATTCAAGGTACTACAGAAGTTGATACCGAATCTAAATCAAAAGATAATGAATGTATACTCTGACCCTTTGGTAAGTGCCTCTCTAAAACAAAAACAGCACAAAGACAATCAATGAGGGTTAACAATCCAAGAGTATTTAATAAATATCTATAAAGGACCACAATGTATACAAATGATCGCTTGTATTGACCAAATTGTGGATACTTGTCCAGTGCTTTGAGAGTGGTTTGTTACACTGCAGTAACGTAACTCCTTGAGGATTCACCTCGAAGTGGAAGCGAACCAACATCTCGAAAACAGAAGAAACGAGTAATTTCGGTTCCAACTTTCTGTATACTCTGAGTGATGAAGTAAGTGCTTGTGTAATCTGTGTGGCTGAGGATATGAAGAAGTGCAGGCGGCTTTTTACGTGGCTTGTGTAGGATCTCAGACAAAATGAGCCTCAAATGAGCCAAAGTTTAAGAAGAAAGAACCCACATTGCTCTATCTTTGGGCAAAGTGAAGGGAGTGGTGTTTACCAGCAAATACAAATTATTTTAAGGGATCTGAATAAGACAAGCAAAAATACGTAGTTTTAAATATATCTGATAAGCTGTTTCAAAGCCGTTGTTTATTTGTTGACAGATAAATTTACAAGGTACCCACTACCCCCTTTTTTTTTATTTGTTTGGTGAAAGTTGTTTTTTTGGATATTCTACAAAGAGGAAGAAAACAAAATAGATCACACTTTTGTTTTATTGTAGCAGTAAATGATTGGAAGCCTGAACGTTATTTCATTTAAAGTCTGGGAAGATAAAGTATGTAGGAAGTATCACCACTAGTGTATCAGGTTTCAATTTCGTTACATTTGTCTTTTCTCTCAAAAAAATAGAACACAACCGAAGAAGAAACGCAATGGAGGGGTAAGTAATTTTATTTGACTTCACATAACAAACGCCACCCTGCAATAGATATCAAAATATCTAAGGACCCATGACTTAAAAATTCAGATTCTTCAAATTGAAAAAAAACGGATTCTAGTCTTGCTTCCGAAATCATAGAAAGGAGCACATATCGTTCGTTCTCTTTAATAAATGGGCAATTATGCTGCGACTTACAAAAAAATGTATCAGTGCCATGTGAATTGTATCCAGTGCTACCCGTATAATATAATACTTCTCTTGGAAATTATATGTGCAGATGGCGCTTTTTTGCAGCATTTCATCTCCTAATTTTGAAAGATAACTAATATCTACATACATATGTTAAGCGAATATTAATGACGAATGTAAGTATCTACTTAATAACAATATAACGTCCTGCCTGTTCAATAAAGTGAATATACCACTGGACAGGTCTTTCACATATTGAATTTTAGATTGCCTTGTGCAGAATTCTTTGAAGGTCAAAGAGACACAATATCATGTACTGATCAAGAAGCTTCGAGTCAAGTATTGTATAGCGATCGCATCGGATTTCCCTTTTCCTTTTTTTTTTTTGGCATCTCCTAGGTGTTCTCATGATTAATGGTTTCACAATTAAATTATAAAATAATTCTGTTGACACAAATTATACGTTTCATGGATGGCTGACTTCCAATCAACTGAATATAGATGCTCGAATGAGCAAGTATGCGAATCCGGAATTTTTTACAAGAAAGTACTCGTAGTTTAAACAAAAGTATAAAATTGCATGTTAGTGAGTTCTGGTGGTGTCCCTTGAAGGGTATAAGTAAGACATACAGATTTGATTTGTGGGCCTGCGTGGAATTTACTTCTATAAACATGGTGATTCACCTAAAAGCCTAAATTTATTTTTCTCTATGACCAATTAGCTACCTTCCACAAAGGCCACTAAAAAAATTTCTAATTGCCGAAATCCTCTATGAGACCTTCTGGAGATACACATAAACTCAAACGGAACTAAAACTATTGTTTTACGTGCACTTGATACGCAACACGATCTGCCATAGTCCGTATTTTCAGCATAAACAACACCAGGCAAATTATCTCGCACGAACAAAGCTAACATTCCTTGCAATACTTGCAGACAGTGAAACTAACAGATGCACTACACTACAGGCAGAAATAGCCCTTTATTTTGATGCCTTTCGCTCATCTCCCTTGTAACTTGTAACTCTTCCCGCAGTTTCTGGTAGAAACCGGGCGCGTGGATCGTTGCTCTTTCGTTTCCCTTGACCTGCGGCGCCTTTTTTTTTGTTTTTTTTTTACATATTTTTCCACAGCCGCATAATTTAGGACCAATCGGGCAGGTTCACTGTAGAAGACATAAGTGAGTTTTATGACGTATGGAATGAAACTGATCCTGTTAAATGGTCTCCTGTGTATGAGTTTAGGCATAGTCAATCCTGTTCTTGTGGATCAATTAGTGTCTGATCCGTCTGTTCCTGTTGGATCAATCAGTGTCTGGCCCGTCTGAGGACACGAGGAAATGGGCGGGGGGACGGACGCAAATTAAAGATATACATAGATATGTATGTACGGCGTGAGTGGTCTGCGTAGTGTGTGTTTGTTCAAGTTCCAGTGCCACAATAATAACTTTGATGTGGGTGGGATTCGTTCACACAGTCTGTTTATGCACAGACTGATTTACAAGTAACATATTTGTAAGGCAGTGAGTGCCTGGATAGATAGAGACACGCCCATGAAATAAATCTAAAACAAAGTGTAAGCAAAAGACTCCTGTTGCATATAAGTACACTAGACCGCAAGTGTACGGACCGTTTACATTTCTATACGACAGCAAGGTAGGTAGTTATGATGGTATACGAAATTTATGTTATTTCATGGCATGTTATTCATTCATTCATGTCTTTAGTCCTTGTATCACTGTCAAGTGATTTTATATATACATAACAACACACTAGGCCCCATTTCACCGCCTCTGGTACTCCCACTCGTGTAATTTCCAATGCTTCGTTCTTTGTTGGGTGGGTCCAGTTCTAGACTTGACATCTCCTGAGAAAGGCACCCCTTACCGATTCCATACTCAGGCCCGTGGTGCTGTTGCTGCTTACAAGTATGTGAACGATGTGGCTGTTGCCTGCCACCACGCATATCAGGCTGCCCCCTTAAATATACCGTAGCATCTATCTTTCGGGCCAAACCACCACGATGTGCCCCGATACTCTGCCGTGGTTTTTCTTGTCTCACTAACCTTGTTTTGCCCCCTCACTCCACTGGTCCCCGCGGTGCTCATGGTTCTTCTCTTAGCTTCGATCTGGCGGTGATTAGCGCACTAACATTATTATTAGTAAATTAGACAAAAAAAGGCCCTCCTAAACAGACCTTTCTTGTGTCCGACCGATTGGTTAATGTTGGTTACTGTTCGTTTTGTTAATCGTACAAATGTATAAATACACATCCTCATCCTGTTTCTTTTAAAGTGTAATAATACATTTTCCTGATATTTGCCATCAGCATCATCATATCGCCATATCCATATAGCTCATACATATACCTTCTTACACTGATCTCCTCAATAATCTACTCCAATTATTAATTCCACTATTTACGTCTCAGCCCAGCCCAGCTCAGCCCGGCCCAGCCTTATCTTATCTCACCAGAGCATAGAGCTCAAGCCACAATCTGGGACTCCCTAGCCACACACCATCCCTTAAATCCCAGTTTACTAATAGTACAACTATAATTACTGTTTATCATCGGCTCTTACAAGACTCCGTTTTCTTTGCCAGAACACTCTGCCAATTTAACTTATTGACGTAGCAGACACCCACTTCTATATAGACTAGAAAGATTTAACACACAGATCAGCATATATCAAAAGACATACTACTGGTGTTCCCCCACAGTTCGATACATTTTTCTATACAATCCCTAAAGCCCCCGCTCTGAGAATCATACCGACTACCATACAGAATTTACATTCTTTAACTACGCTTCTACAGATACTTATCCGTTTCTCTTTCTTTTTTCTTGGTGTGTTGATTTTCTATAAGAGTGTTAATTTTTCGAAATACAAGAAACTACTTGATGCAAATTCATAAAGAATAGATATTATTATAAATAGAGAGAAAAAAAACACCCTATTCCCGGTTATACCCTTTTTGATCCGTTCAATTTTTGTTTAATACTCCAGAATGGTAAGTTTTTCTTGAGCGACAAATATTTTTTTTAATACTCCATCTCTAGCTAGACAAAGAGTTTTGTTTTTACTGACAAAAATAATATCTTTTTCTCTTTTTCTTTAGCATTTTGAATCTAGCGACGAAACAATTTATATTAATGCAAATGCAAATGGAATGTCTAAGGAGAAATTGTCGTTACCTTTGCCTTTGTCATTGCCAATGTCTAACATGGATGCTACTTATCAACCGAGTAATCCAGATTTTACTCAGAATTACTCAGATCTGTTATTAATGACTCCAAAAATAACCCAATTGAATGACAACAGCGCTCCGGATTTTTCTCCAAGTCAAATTGTTACGCCTTCCAGCACTGAGAATCAGACTAATTATAATGGTAACTACATATATAACCAACAACAACAACAACAACAACAACAAAGTTATCGAAAACCTTATCCACAACAACAAGACAGTCAGTTTTATCAGAGCGGTCAACATAAACATCAAAATTCAATATCTTCAATGAGTTCTATTTTCAATCCAGGTAGTTTAAGCCATGGCGCCGGAAGTAATTCTGCCATTTATGATCATTATTCTCAGCACAACCCTTCAGTTGGTAGTTTGAACCACGGTCAATACCTGATTGAACCATTAACTCCCCCTGACTACTTCACTGGCTCTTCAAATAAGACTGGCATTTCTGGATTAGACTCACATAGCCGTAAGAGCTCATTAAGTGGTTCCATTTGGAACACTCATTCTCCATCATTCAATTTTTATTCTCCTTGGACTTCGGCAAGCGTTGCCAATACTCCTAGTTTCCATCCAATTAGAAACTCAGTGGCTTCTCTTGGATCAGGCGTTCCATCAGGTATTGTAACCACTGTCAATGGTAGTACTGGTGATGATCTCAGAAATGGAAGCATTGCCAGCGCCAGTAGTGACACTCATAACAGCGCGGGTGCAGACTCTAGCACTGTCAACAATAATGTTTCGGTTACAAGAGATCAACTAGTTGATTTCGAAACTTCTTTTGTTACCTTGATTCCAGATCCCGCTCTACAGACTAGAGGTTCTAGAAATCATCATCATTATTCTTCAAATTCTTCTAGTTCTTCACTAGAAGACCAACAGCAACAACAACAGAAGTTTCAAAGACAAAGTATACTTTCTTTGCAAAATTCATCCAATGTGAACATGTCCTCGTTTGAAAAAAAATTCCAGAAATTAACTGTCGGCGCAAACTTTGGTGAACCTGTTTCTGGATCAACCGGTGCTGTTCCTATTCAAAGCCAAGCACAATCGCAAAGAAGAAATTCAAATTTTCCAAGCTCCTCATTGACTTCTTTGGATGAGTCGACTGACATTTTGGGACTTTCGAAAGATCAATACGGTTGTAGATTTCTACAAAAGAAAATTGATGAAGATTTTGAAACAAATTTCCCATTGATTTTCCAATCGATTTATCAACATTCAACTGAGTTAATGGTCGATCCATTTGGTAACTACTTAATTCAAAAGATTATGGCGAGTGCAAGTGACGATGACCTTAATATGATTCTGATTAACATTGCCACTTCTATTTCATTTATCTCTAAAAATCAGCATGGTACTAGAGCTTGTCAAAAATTGATTGATTGTTTAAGTACTCCCACTCATCATAGATTATTAGAGGATTGCTTATCTCCATATATAGTTGATTTGATTCAAGATTTGAACGGTAATCACGTTATTCAAAAGTGTATTCATAAATTCCAAAATAATAATCTACAATTTATCATTGATTCGATTTGTCAAAATATGATAGAAATTTCTACTCATAAACATGGTTGCTGTGTTTTGCAAAAATTGTTAAACAAGTGCACCGTTCAACAAGTTGTCAGGTTAGGACAAGATATTGTCAGAAACTCCATTATCTTGATGCAAGATCAATACGGGAATTATGTGGTTCAGTACTTAATCACTATGGATATTTATGAATTGAATCGCGAATTAGTCAGTATCATGATTCCATACATTTGTGAACTATCAGTTCAAAAATTTTCCTCTAACGTTGTTGAAAAATGTTTAAAGATTCAGTTGAATTCTAAAAGTAAAAACAAGAGTAATGATCATTTCAATCCTTTATTCGAAGCATTGTTACAACCTGCTGTTTTAACCACATTAATCAAAGATCAGTACGGTAACTATGTCATTCAAACCGCAATGGATTTGTCCCCATATGAGTACAATATTAGATTCGCCACTGCCATTAAACCATTGTTACCATTAGTTAGATTTACTTCATTTGGTAAAAGAATTCATAATAAAGTTATGGCTATCTCTAATGAACTTGAGAAACATATTCAAGCTCAAGAAGAAATCGTCAATAACTCTTCTTCTATGTTGTTACCGCCTATTGATTTAGTCAATAATATTAATGAAAATTACCATCAACAACATCATAACAGTGACACTGTTGAAAGATATTTATGAATACTCCATTGTGCTCTGTGTTGTTTGTGTTGTAATTTCGAAAAAGTGTGGATGTTCTTTTATGGTGTATTGCGTTTCAATTTGTTTATATTAAACTAGTTTGCTATAGCTAGGTATTGTGTCATTTATACTTTGCTTGTTTTTTTTGTTTTTGTTTTTTTGTTTTTACTAACTGCATAAATTGGATCTTTGGTTCATACACATTTCACATATATGTTACATGGTTTTTCTTTGGGTTTATACAAGATTGGGTTTTTTCTTTCTTCATTATTTATTTTTATATTACTTTTCTGGCTTTTCTTCTAGTCTCATATATATGTGACTGGACATATGAGTTTAGTGTATTTAAACTTGGTTTTTTTTATTTATTTTATAGGATGATTGATACTGGGATTATCGATACTGGGAATATTGATAATATTGATAATATTGATAATATTGTTGTTTGTTTTTTAGTTATATTTTTTGTTCTTTTATTTTGTTGTGTTTATATATACGTGTGCTTTAAATATACCTCTCCGGATTTGATTTTGGAAACGGTCCTTTGTATATATATCATGTTGATGCTACTATTCATATATAAAGAAGATAGCAAATAATAAAGCAGTTAAAGCCACAATATACCATCTCCGTTGTCACTATGAACACCGCCACATTTGTGTTTTTCTTTTCGAAGCACCGCCACAAGTGCCCACATTATCTTTAGAAACATTCTCGTGTTTTTGACATATCAAAGTGATCTACTAGGGTTGGGTTGACGATGTACTTGAAGGATGGCCTTTCTAATTTTGTCACTTCAACATGCTGAACAGTCACATGGGGAGAAAAAGTGGTAATCAGACTTTCTAGTACATATATTCACATCATTGCCCTTTGCTTTCTTGGCTCGATACAAGTCTTTCAATTGACTTCTTTTTTTTTTTCGTTTTTTTCATTTGTATTTTACCTTCACAGCATGTCAGATTCCGAAATCTTATCTACTACTCCATTTGCACTGATATCCAGAAAATCAATTGATCTTAAATTAGAAATGAAATCGGACTCGTTTGAATACAATTTCTGGTCCCTTGATTACAAGTTCGGTTTCAAAAAGCTAATCAACTTGTTGACACAGGATAGCATCAAAAGTCTTGATGACTTATATTCTTTTTTCCTTTTGAAGTACGATGAAGAAAATAGTTTTTCTAGGTCTCTATATAATAATTATAATTCAAATAAAAATAATTTTCTGATTTATGACAAAGAAGGGGAATTGAAAAATAATGAGAATTTGATAAGCTCTTTTGATTCTTCCATTAAATTAATTGAGGAGATAAAACATGAAGCTTATACAAGAGGATGGTATACAATTGCGTTAAAAAATGAAATTTTGATACCTTTAAATGACTTGAAAGTCTTCTACTCTAAAAAAGTACAATCTGAGCTTGACACAGTTCTGAAATTGATTGATGAACATCAGAATTACAAGAAAAAACTCAACTCCATCAGGTCGGCATATAGACAGAAATTCAGGGAATTGAACAAATATTCACAAATAAAAATCCAAGAGTCTTTGCAATTTTACCATTCTTTGAACCAACAAAGAAAGATTAGATCATTGGAAAATGAACCATCAACTTATAGAGTTACCAAAGACTTACAATTCGGCAAAGAGAGCTTCACTAATATATTGAAAGATTTACTGTTGAAACATTCTAAAGAGGAAAACATAAAGCGTTTTTTTGGTAGGTCGACTTCCCTGAGAGTTTCAAATGGTAATCAAATTACCATCTCCCTAATTAATTCCACATTGGTTCAATCGATTGATTCAATCTTTAAGGCAGAAATGTTTGGTCAATTCTTGATTGATTCCGGATTCTTGAAAAATATCACCACCAAAGAAGATAAGTTTGCCAATATTAACGAATGGGATTTTGAATGGTTATTAAAATCGTTTGATTTATGTGATGTCACACCTCCATTTGAAATCAAACTCAAACATAAACCCAACTCCGATGGAGATATACAAGGGTATTCATTATCTCCTTCTTCAAGCGTCAGCGCTGATGACTCTTCAATTTCAAGTGCAATTGCTGGACCGCTATTGAGAAGATTAACATCATCATCACTTTCCTCATCTATTTCGAATACCAGTAAGCTGGGTTCTGATAATCTTGAGGAGTTTATCACGATTAGAAATTTGAAAGTTGAGTCGGACAAGTTGGAGAATGAATATTTGAATGCTTCTATTGTGCTAGATGAGCTACAATCGAATTTAGAAGAGAAATTGTTTGAATCATTCCAGATGTTGAACTCTTTGGAGCTTGAAAGATACTTTGCTTTTCAGCGTTTCCTAATTCTCTATATTGAAATGACTTTTAAAGAAACGAAAGGGAGAAATAATGCCTACAAGAACTATAACGCAACCACGTACAACGAAAACAGTGAAGAATCTAAACAAGTGAATGAGAGTTTACTCAACTTACAGAAATCAGTAGCTTTAATCAACCCTAAAATTGATATCAAACAAATGATTGATACAAATAGAACTGGTTCTTATTTATCAAGAGTTGAAACTTTTGAGTCTTTCAAAGGTAGAAAAGTGGTGCAACTGTTTGGAACAAGCTTATCGATTTCAGCGAGACTTGAAAAAAGATCGCTTCCAATATTAGTCTCCTTAGTAGCATATAAAATCGATGTCTTGGCCACATCAGTCTTGGCAAGAGTTCAATGGTGGGTCCATCCTGTTATTGATTACAAAACGGTTTTCCAACTGAGATCAGAATTGAACAAGGTTATTAGATCTGATGTCGGGTTCTATAACCCTGTCGACGGTGTCATGTCTAAGGAGGATCGTTCTAATTTTGAATCCAAGATAAAGAAAGTACTAGATGATGATGGAATTGATAGATCAATTAAAGATAATTACTCTAGTTTAATAATTCAGAAACCACCGGACTTGAATCAAGTTAAGTTGATCACACTTATTACATTACTCCAGGTCTATTTCTTACAATTGCCTGAATCATTAATCCCAGGCAAGTTCATAACCAAACTGAACTCTCTTTATTCCTCAAATTCAAATGATTGTACAGTCAAGACAAGTGATAAATTATTTACAATTTGTTTATCTAAGCTAGGTGACGCTTTAGCCACACTTCAATGCTTAATTTTCCTATGGAGAACCATAGTGAACAGTCATAAGATTAACGATGATGATTCGGTTATAGTTAAAGTCATCGCTGACTTTTTCGTTGACGCTATTATTCATGTTAATCTAGATGACGACGATTTCATCAAACAGGTTGATCGACCTGCTTTTAATAAGGCGTTTGCTGTCAGATTAATCAGAGACTTGATGGAGGCTCATGATCGCATCTCTGAAGTTATTGAAACTAGAGTTAAAGAGATACGACAAGCTAAGAAAGAAGCTGGAAAGAAGGAATCAAAGTTACCTTCTCCCCCTGTCTGATGATTCCAGTTTTCTTTTTTATGTATGACACCACACTTTATTACCAGCATTATTTTTCTTTTCTTTTACGGTTCTTATTGGAATCTATTTTATGATACTTATTTTTTGTTTCACAGATACATACACTATTCACGCACACTAATTAAGAGTAGAGAAGTACACATTGTAATTAGAGGTGACTCAATCTCTTCTTTTCTTGGCTCTTTCCCAAGCGCTAACTCTCTTTCTCTTTTTTGGATTTGAGTCTCCATTACTGTTGAACTCTCTATTGTTATCAAACATACTCCAATCTTCACCAAAGAATTCATTTCTGGCCTTCTTCTTCTTATCTTTGGCACTGATCTTCACTTGAGCGTTAGGCAATCTCGTGAAATTATCTTCTTCGTACCTCTTGATCTCCTCTTCTCTCTGTAGGTCTTTCTGAGATTTCACGTCTCTACCGGTATTAATAATGGTTGAACCAATAGACGTCTCCAATACTGGGGCTTCGGAGATATCTTGTAAGTATTCGTCCATCGATTGTAAGTTTTTCCGTTTCTTGTCATGGTTAGATTCGACATCTGGATCATAAGATGAAGGTGGCAGCACAGGAGCAATTTTAGGTGGTCTATATTTTCCTGATTTGGCTTCTTCTTCTTCGTTTTCTTCATTTTGAAGAGAATTTATATCGCCGTTTGTAATATCAGACTTCGATTGTTTGGAACTTGATTTAAGGCCAGATGACGATAGATTAAGTAATGCCGAAGGATCTGGTTTGTATGTAAGTCCATTATCGCCATCTTCATCTTCAGAATCTTCATCTTCGATGTCATCGTCTTCCGCATCGTTATTGGCTTTACTGTTTGATCTCTCAATTACTTCTTCTTGATCTTTTTCTCTTCTTTGATAAGCATTGATTAATTTCTCAAGTTGATAGCTGAGTTTTTTCTCTAGAGACTTGACACCTCTTTCCAATGTGACTCGTTGGACAATTGTAGATTCTATAGCTTTCTGTTTCATTTGATTCTTGTTGTTAGTCGTTGAATCTAATGAATCTAATCTACTTCCCAATACCAGAAGCAAGTTATTCACATAAGACAACAAAGACGAGTTTTTCAACGATAGTAACGACACACCGTTTAAATGATCACTCTTTAAATTTGAAGAGCCGTCTGTTAAAGATCTCACTATTTCAGGATGATCATTTGATTCATCTATGTAGGAAGATAAGGAATCTAAGGAGCTAGTGGTTGACTTAATAGAGTCTATTATGGAGGAGAGCACATGGTCTAAAGATGGTTCCAAAGACATTATAACTTAAATTGAACTGTACAGATTGATTAACAAATGATTATATCTATCTTTTAGAGAACTAAATATATTCAGTATTTTTTAAAAAAGCAACACATAATAATGAAAGCAAGATAATATTAGGGTAAACAAAAGATTCCAAAAACAAAAAAAAAATAAAAAAATATTTCAGAATGCGTCCCAATTTGGCAGGGCGAAGAAAGCTTAGAGTTAAACATCTCTGCACTGAAGATAATCACTTAAAAAAAATTTTATTTTTCTTTTTTCCTGAGATCTTAGGATAAAAAGAAGTAGGAGAATTGAATTGTCTCTATTATAGATTTAGCTGAAAAAAGAAGAATTATTCTTAATTTAACCTCTAATTGATAAATAACTATAATTATTGGTGAAAATATATCATCATGGTAAGTTGCTTATGATTCCTTTGGCAAGAAATGAAATCAACTTATTTACTAACACAAACCAACTTTCAAATCAAAATATACTAGCCTCAAAACGAATATATCGAACAACATATCAAACAACATGGTAGAAGATTAGACCACGAAGAGAGAAAACGTAAGAGAGAAGCAAGAGAGTCCCACAAAGTGGCAAAGGATGCCCAAAACTTAAAGGGTTGGAGAG
Source organism: Ogataea pilisensis (assembly GCA_003707685.2). Classification (NCBI taxonomy): domain Eukaryota; kingdom Fungi; phylum Ascomycota; class Pichiomycetes; order Pichiales; family Pichiaceae; genus Ogataea; species Ogataea pilisensis. Next base: position 129,479 of record PPKM02000014.1, read on the forward strand.
GTAAACAATTTGCAAAGAAGCGTTACTCCGAGAAGGTTGCTATGAAGAAGAAGATCAAAGCCCATGAAGAAAGCAAGATTAAAGGTCCATCTAAACCAAATGAAGAAGATGGAGAGGCCTTACCTACATATTTGTTGGATAGACAACAGCAGAATACAGCCAAGGCAATTTCATCGTCTTTGAAACAGAAAAGAATGGAAAAAGCTGACAAGTTTTCAGTTCCTTTGCCTAAAGTTAGAGGTATAAGTGAAGAAGAAATGTTCAAAGTTATCAAGACGGGTAAATCTAAGACGAAGTCATGGAAGAGAATGATTACTAAACATACTTTCGTTGGTGAAGGTTTCACCAGAAGACCAGTTAAGATGGAAAGAATCATTAGACCATCTGCTTTAAGACAAAAGAAAGCCAATGTGACACACCCAGAATTAAAAGCTACCGTGCTACTACCTATTTTAGCAGTTAAAAAGAATCCACAATCTCCAATGTATACAACACTAGGTGTTTTGACCAAAGGTACTATTATAGAAGTTAATGTTTCTGAAATGGGTTTGGTTACTGCTGGTGGTAAAGTTGTCTGGGGTAAGTACGCGCAAATCACTAACGAGCCTGATAGAGATGGTGTTGTTAACGCTGTTTTATTGGTTTAGTACAGATTGATTTTTTTTTCATTATCTAATGGTTTTCTCGTATACAGTTGGGTTTTTTTGTTCGTTCTTATTATTATTGTTTAATTTCAGTTTTCTCTGTTGATCTTTCAATATCTTGAGCTTTATTATTATTATTTATTTTAGTATATATTATGTTATAGTATCAATGTCACGTTACCTTTTTTTTTTCTTACTCACTTAAACACATCTGTATAATGTGCTGTTTAATTAGTTTTTATTCTCATAACTCTATCATTGGCTTGTAAAACAAGTGTTGTTGCCGTAAGCGCTGTTGAGATGCAAGGCCACATTACATAATCTAAAGTGCATACTTACATTTCCCAAAACGGATGCGAGATAACCGCTTTCAGAAATGTGTGGCGAGTTTCGTATTTGACATTGGCACTGGGGTTAATGGTTGGTTAGTTTTAAGTGCAACTTGAGTTTTTTGACAGTTTTTCTCTCTCTCTCTGTTTGCTTTTCTTTAACGTTAAAGAAAGTTATCAGTCATATATTAGCCAGCTAGCGAACCATCACAGCTTGTCGAATATGAGATTATCAGTACTAGCCTGCACCAGTTTGCTAGCTTCGCTAGCAACTGCTGCTCCTTTTTACGGCGTTCAGCAACAAGAACAACAACAACCTATATTAGCAACATCCCCGGAATCCTCCGCCATCGAAAAACAAGAAGAGGCATCTTTCTCTCCGTTACCTGAAGTCAATTCAGAAGCCTTACAAGCTTTAATTACAGAGGTCGCTTTATCTGAAAGAGCTGAAATTCTGTACGCCATTGCTAACTCCTCATTACACGAGTTTGGTCACCCAACGAGAGTTATTGGTTCTAAAGGTCACTGGAACACAATTGGATACATTAAGCAAGAAATTAAGAAGCTTCGTCACTACTATGATTTGTCAGTTCAGCCTTTTGATGCATTCATGAGTGAGATTTACACTATCAGTGTTACTGTCAATGGTACATCCCCACAATCACTAATTGAAATGGACATGAGTCCTCCAACCCCAAACAAGGACTACGTTACTGGTCCTCTTGTCTCAGTCGCCAACCATGGGTGTGACGCTTCAGATTATCCACCTTCTATTAAAGGTTCTATTGCTTTGATTCAGAGAGGTTTATGTGCATTTGGTGATAAATCATTGTTAGCTGGTGAATTAGGTGCCCAGGCTGCTATTATTTACAATAATGAAAAAGGAGTAATCAGAGGTACTTTAGGGGTCCCACCTGAGCATTCCCATGTTGCTCCAACGGTTGGTATCTCTCTTGAAGAAGGTGAACATTACGCTGAACTATTAGGTAAAAATTACACTTTCAATGCATCTGTCTTGGTTGACTCATACGTTGGTAAGATTACCACATTAAACGTGATTGCTGACACTAAAGAAGGAGATCCAGAAAACATTGTTATGTTAGGTGCTCACTCTGACAGTGTTACTGCGGGTCCAGGTATCAATGATGATGGATCTGGTACAATCTCATTATTAGAAGTGGCTAAGCAATTGACAAATTTCAAGGTTAACAACAAAGTTAGATTTGCATGGTGGGCAGCTGAAGAGGAAGGATTATTAGGTTCTAATTTTTATGCTGCTTCTTTAACTCCTGAAGAAAACAGCAAAATAAGATTATTCATGGATTATGATATGATGGCTAGTCCAAATTATGAATATGAAGTTTACAATGCAAGCAATGCTGTAAACCCGGTTGGTTCTGAAGAATTAAGAGATCTATATGTTGATTATTATACTGAAAAGGGCTTACCATATGTTTTCATTCCATTTGATGGTAGATCAGATTATGTCGGTTTCATTGAAAATGGTATCCCAGGTGGTGGAATTGCCACTGGTGCTGAAAAGAACAATTATTGGAATGGTAAGACGTTAGATCCATGTTACCATAGTTTATGTGATGATCTGACTAACTTGGCATATGATGCATTTGTTGTTAATACAAAATTGATTGCTCATTCAGTTGCCACTTATGCGAAATCATTTGAAGGATTCCCTGTTAGAGAACCATTACTTACTAAAGCAAATGTTGCTTCTAAAGGTTCTTATGGAGTTAGCGATTTCAAGTACCGTGGTTCAAAATTGATCATTTGAGTGGAGTAGAATCGAAAGAACATTGTGGATTAATTTTCTATGTGTGCTTGTTTGTTTTTCTCAAAAGGGGGAGGGATTTTAGGTGTTCATTCTTTTCATTTTTTTTTTTTTCATTTACTAAATTATTGTTAACATTATTTTTCTCTTACTATGATTACATCTCATTATATATTTGATTGTTCCTTAGACAAAAAAAATAGACATTTAAAGTGATATATATTATCTTCATCTTACTCCACTACACTATATTGAGAATCATATTGAGAATCATTCTTCGATTCAATGACTATGTCTAAGTTGCCATTAACAATAGTGAAACTTACTAATATGGTTCGAAGTAGGACATAAAAAGACACAGAAAACGTATTGTCCTCGTTTCCTATCTGTATTACTATACAGTCTTGTATATCATTAAAAACTAAGGGTGTCAACATCTATTATCAATCTGTAAGTATAAATGTTACATTTAGCCTAATCATGTACTGTATCTACCTATCTATCCACTTATGTGACTTCACTAGTGTTATTATAAAAGTACAATTCTTTTTTTGGATGTAGCTTAGTATATACTTCGCAGACTGAGTGCCAATGAAAACTGATTCAAATTGGGATAAATTCATGATATGTGAATGGTATGTATTAACCAATATATAAACTGCTTAACATATACACTTATAAACTTAAACTCAACTCAAGTCAAACTTAAACTTAAACTCAACTCTGACAAAAAAGGTATGAAAACATATCGCTCTTCTCCAAGGTTTCGATTTTTTTTTGTTTATTTTTTTGTTCACAGAATAGACTACTAAAAAAAAACTGCAAGACAACTAGACAATTTTTTTAAGAGGCAAAGCCAATGACACCACAAGCTGGTCTACCACCGGCGTTACCAGTCTTTAAAGAATCAACATGTCCACCTTTACCTAAATCATCGGTACCGGAATGAACGACAACGGTTCTACCTAAGATTGAGTCTTTACCAATCAATTTAACTAACAAATCTTGCTTAATACCTTTAGCAACACCATTAGAATCGGTAGTGATGTTACCTAAATCACCGACGTGTCTTTCATCATCTTCTGGAGCACCATGGTTCTTTGAGTATGGGTTGAAGTGAGGACCGGCAGAGGTACAACCGTTAGTGTTATCACCGAATTGATGGATATGGAAACCTCTCAATGCGTTAGCATCGTTACCTTCAATCTCCCATGCAATGGTGGTTGGGTCGGATTCGGAAATTTGTTCAAAAGTGACGGTACCTTTAACGGTGGCATCACCTCTTAAGACAGCAACTTGAATAATGAGGGGGGAGTGGGATATGTTGATTGTGTTAGTATTCAAGGGTAATTGAGCGAGTGATGGTGAGTATGAGTAGATGAGTGACCAGTATATCAGTTAAATCATATTGTGGAATCGCTAATTAGTAATACGGAGGGAAGCAAAAGGGGCTAATCAATCTATCTACCATCTACTATCTAGGAATAATTAGGACAAAACATACCAGCTTTAACCATTTTGATAATATGCTTTGATATAATTTAAAGTAATTGATAGGTAATTAGAGTAATTGATTAATTGGGGGTAATCAAGGAAGGCAAAACAAGATAAACATTCAAAAGGAAGGCAAAGCAAAGATACACTTCAAGACATGGTCTGGGGGAGTCAATAAAAGGAGCAAACAGGAAATCGGAGTCGGCCAGGCGAAGAGAGGAGAGGAGAAAAGTGTGGATTTTTCGCTAATCGGGACAGAAAGGGAGAGAAGAAAAGTTAGCCTGTTACCCTGTTTGGAGTGTTGTTGTAGATCATTTATGTGTTGTTTCTGTGTTTAATGTTCAGTAAGTATCTTTATTTCTTTCTCCAGGATATAATATAATATATATGAATGTATATATGCACAAGAAGAGATTCAAAAATGTATTTATATGCTTAAATGCTATAGTATTGCCATCCAGTGCTCCACAACATGACCATTACCACCACCACGAGCATTAATTTGCTCGCCCCGTGCTGTTAAATTCTAAGCGACAACGGGGCTCTTTCTGATATTTGCTCATTTATTATGTGCACCCTTGCACTTTCTGAGTTTCTGTGTTTCTCAATTTCTTATCCGTCGTCTCGTCTCCTGTGAGTGAGTCAGTGAGCGAGCGAGTGAGTCAGAGTTTTGTTTTGCTTGGTCTGCCACAATTAAATCAAATTAAATTATAATTAAACCCGCCGTTTCGCTGTTAGCGCTGTTCTTTTTATCACCATTTTTTTAATCACATGATATAAACCACATGTTATATGTCACATCGTTAAGTCCGAAAAATCCCTTATGTTATTTTTTTTCTGATTGACTGACCGACCGGACAGACTGAGTGAGTGACTTGAAAAATTATGTGAACCTATCTATTCTCTTCATCTTTCACTCTCCTTATCTTTGGTCTATGCCTCTATTGGATGTGGTTTTCTTATTGGGTTGCTATTATATCATAAAGGAATCAATACTCATACAATGAAACTCATACCGTCGTCGTCATCGTCATCATCATCATCATCATCAATATTTTGCTTTTTTTTCTTCCTGATAACATCACTGGTAGTTCACGCCATCCCCGATATTCAAGAAGTTGATGATTCCAATTTTGAAGACTTAGTCTTTGGCCAACCTGGCAAATACTCATTTGTTTATTTCTACTCTCCAAAATGCCAACATTGTGAAAATTTGAATCCTCACTTCAACCCACTTATTGAACTATATAAAGATACAAACTTGCAAATTTTCAAAATTGATGGGTTAAACAGTAAAAGAATTAGAAATCAATATAAATTAATAGGATTCCCTGTTTTGAAGTTGTTTTCTTCAGCAGGTGATGAAGTGTCGGCTTTTACAGGTACTAGAACTACCGAGAATCTAATTCAGTTCTTACAAGACAACACTGGTATCAAGCCTAACTATCCTCCCAAGTCAGTCATTGAAATAAATCCTGAAAATATCGATGAAATAATATATCAGAACTTGAACCATGATATAGTTCTTGTCTTTTATGCTCCATGGTTAGACAGATGGGATAATTCACCTCACTCATTTTATCAAAGATTAGCTAAGTATTACAAAGATACTGTTCAAGACGGTACGGTTTTCACCTCTATTGACATCTCAGATTCAAGAAACACAGAACTACTTGCTCATTTCCAAATTACCAAATATCCGACGTTGATTTATTTCCCTAAAAATCGAAAAGATAACGAGGAAGACCTATTTATCTTGGACGACGAAGATTTTGGTCCTGAAGAAGTTGTTGGAATCTTGATGGAAAGTAACGTTGGCCAAAAAATTTTCAACCTTACATTGCTAGGAAAAGCAAATGAAGAGAAATTAGCTCAGTTGAAAAGAGAAGAAGAGGCAGCTGAATATGATGAAGATTTCAAGAAATATAGAGATTTGTAGATATGTACATACACACCTACATAGTTGATCAATGTATTTGATGGTGACGTAGTTACATCCTTACACCTCCATACACATAAGGAAAAGTTCCTTACAGAAGCTGATTCTGACGTGTTGTTCTTTCCTTGTGTTTTATATATTTTATATGTTTTATATATTTTACACTTCTTCACACACACACACCATCTGATACTACTCAATTGATTGCTCAAAATCACCTCAATAATTTAATTAAACTAATCAACATGTTAAATGTATTCCGTATTGCTGGAGACACCTCTCACATGGTCTCAATCATCATCTTAATACATGCCATACAAACAAAGCAATCGGCTAAAGGTATATCGTTAAAGACTCAAATACTATACGCTACTGTTTACATTGCTAGATATCTGGATCTTTTTTTCAGTTATGTGTCATTATACAACACTTTAATGAAGATATTTTTCATTGGTTCTTCAATCTACACGATCTATTTAATCAAAAAATATTCCAAGACAATCACTGAAACTGTTGATGATTTCAAGATCCACTACTTGGTCATACCTTCTTTTGTTCTTGGTCTAATATTTAATTATAAGTTCTCGATTGTGGAAATACTATGGAGTTTCAGTCTCTGGTTAGAATCTGTCTGTATATTGCCTCAGTTGTTCATGTTACAAAAAAATGGAGAAGCGGAATTGTTGACTATTCATTATATTTTCGCTTTAGGTATCTATAGAGCTTTCTATCTTTTCAACTGGTTTTATAGATATTTCTCTGAAGGTCATTTTGATAAATTGGCAGTTTTCACTGGTGTTTTGCAAACTTTAATCTACTCTGATTTCTTTTATGTTTATTATAAGAAAGTCATCAAGAACATGAATTTCAATTTACCTCAATGAGGAAAATATTTTGCCATACAATCTAGGTTGGTGATTTCTTGTTGGATTAATGCCACTATTTCTGTTTGAATGTGTAGGTTTCCTGTTTTTTTTTTTTTTTTTTTTTTTGCACATAATGAATGTTATATTACTTTACTTTGCAGAAGATTTGTACATATCAAATACATATCAGTATGTATATATATATATATAAATGTATCTGTTTATATATACATATATATTACAACTTTATAATATTACTAAATTATATTCAATAACATAAGGAAGAAGCCAACTGTAACTAAATAGAATAATTTTTTGTTTACCAAACATTCAAAGTTAAGACTTGCAAAACAAAACAGAAACACGATAAAATTCTTCATTGAATTATACACATACATAAACAAAAAACTCAATTTAATCTCTCTTTAATGGGAAATATTCGGTTCTAACACCTTCTTTAGTGACAATCAAAATCTCTAAACCATCACCCACGTATATATGTCTTTCAGTAGCAGAAGTGAATGCATCTCTAACCAATTCTAAAACTTCTTCTAATGATAAATATCTCAATTCTTTCTTCTTGGTACCATTACTGGAAGGATCCATCTGATTCTTGAAATTGACTTGATTATCTAAAAATGGCATAATTAAAGAAGCAGCAGCACCTCCAGCTCTACATTGTTCCCTTTCATAAGAACCGACCGGATCAAAAGAATAGATAGCACCTTTACCGTTCTCATCTAATCCACCCAAGATAGTGTGAACATAATAAGGGAAGAATCTCTTACCGTATAACAGATGCTGCAATAGTCTAGCAGCACTCTGGGAAGTTAAAGGTTTATTATGATCGAAATGGTACCATTTCAGTTGATTTTCAAACACTTTAATGAGTTGATTCCCATCAGCTGCGAAACCATTGGCGGACAACAGCAGATTGTCCCCAACACTGAACACTTTAGGTTCATAACGTGAGTTAATACTGTATCCTGATGTATGTCTTGTGTCACCTGCTAAGACAGCAAAGTCTTCTCCAGCAATACCTAAAATTGTACCACCATTGTCTGAATATGGATTGAATCTATGTTCTATTGGTTCTTGGTGAACTTCATTTGTATATTCAGATGCTAACGTTGTTGGAGGACTCATTATATGATGAATGTACGTGTATGACTCTCTCGATATAAATAAGAAGCTGATTCTCTAATCAACTGACCTATCTGTATCTGCTGTTAATTTATACCCAATTATAATTGTAATTTCCAGTTCAATATATACAAATCAACATTTATTATCAAGTATGTATGCCATTTTTTGTTTTGCCCTCGAATTCTTCCTTTGGTGAGCTTTGCGTTAGGAATTTGAGGTGAGATGCGGGTGGTAGATAGATGTATTTCAAGGCGGTGATATATACCTACAGAGTTTATGTAATCTTTCCTAGTGTGTTTCACTGGGTGACATTTTGTATTTGTATTTGTATTTGGGTGTACCATTTGTAGCACCACTTACTCTATATATGGGCTACATTACAATCAAGAAATGTCCTTTATATAACCATAATAAAATGCAACCACTTGTAAATGAGAATCAAACACAATACTCTCATTCAGTCCGTGAACATTTGCACCTCGGTCTGCCACACCCGGTTGAAATCTAAAAATATGATCAGTTAACCCCCAATAATGTCTAGTATCAGTATTAGCTGTCAATAAACCAGGAGAAACAGTAAAGTACTCACCTTTGTCAGCGTTAAATTTCTCTGGGTAAACTACATCTTCGTAAAAATATCTCAAGTTAGTTGCAATCTTTTCCCAAACAGAGTCGAAAACAGGCGTTATTGGAGACACTGGCAGACCATATTTAGTACGGATCGTTAATGAACCTAGTGGAGTATCAGGGAAAAGTTGTTTCTCGTTCACGGTCAATCCAATACCATTTTCAACAGCCACTTTAGTACCGTGCTTCTCAACTTTCCTCCAAATAGTGTCGAAATCATCACCAACGACAATTCTATGATTAATCAATGCTGTTGTATTCTGAGGCAAAGAGTTTATTTTTTCACCACCGTTAATCACGTCAAGAGCATGTGTAGTTTCCACAGTAATCCTAGAGGATAAATCCGAGCTCAAGTAATCGACTACCGTCTGTTTCGATTTAGAATCATAATTTGCTTTCAGTATAGCATTTTTTAAACTCTTGTCTAATTTGGTATGTTCTGCAAGACATTGTAAATTACTTAGTAATGGGCTTCGATCATCTAGTAATGGTTCAAATTCGTCCTTCTCGTACTCTGCTAAGAATTGTGAAATTAATCCAATAGAAGTGTGACGAGGAGGCAAAGAAGAATGTCCTCCTGGACCTAAGGCTTCCACGACTATGTCAAACATACCTTTCTCAGAGGTGGGTAATATACCAATATACCCACTATCATTTTCGAGCTTGGTAAATGCAGGGAATCCTTCATCAATAAGATGATCAATTGAGTTCTCACCATACTTTTCAAGTAAAACTTTAGATATCTCACCGGCACCATGAATCCCGTTACTCTCTTCATCAAATCCAAATGCTAATATCACCGTTCTTTGGAAATGGAAGTCTTCGGAGATTAAAACTTCGACGGATTCAAGTAATCCAATCAATAAGTTCTTACAATCGGAAACTCCTCTGCCATAGACTCTTTCACCATCATAATGACCACTGAATGGATCAAAGTCCCACTTTGTCACATCACCAATAGGGACAGTATCTTGATGCGCTGTTAACAGAATAGGTTTCAAATCAGGATTAGAACCTATGAATTCTAGAATCAAACCGTGTTTATTAACTTTGGTCAATTGAGCAGCACGGAAAACAGCTGGAAATTCTGTCTCTAAATACTCGTGGAACTTAGGAAAGATTGAATCAAAATCATTGCCGTCATCTTCGATCCACGTTGGAATTTGAACAGCTTTGCTCAATCTAAAAACAGATTGTTCTCTGAAGAATTTGTCATGTAGAATGTAATTATAAGTCTCTATGTTTCCCTTTGATGGGATTTTTTCATACTGTGGACATAATGATTCTTTAGCAGATATGGTGCCCCCATGAGAACAAGTCAATTGATAAATCGCAGTAATACCTAATCTGTTTGAAAGTGAGACGAAGAACCCAATTGTAATTAAGGTACCAATAATGGCAACATGTAAGAAGAGTCTTTTCCTTCTTTGTTGTCTCTTACTATTCAAGAAGTCAGTAGCTTGCAACTCAACGTTTGCTGGGTGATTCTCTTTATCCATGATTGAAAATGGTAGTCCAAGCTCAATTGAACCGATACCATCCAGAAAAAGCAAAAAAAAGAATACAAATAAATGAAACTGAAATAGAGTTATTTGAAATTGGTTTACACATTTAAATACACAATCCGATTCAAGTACGATTACAGACGCACTTTTGCCTGTTCGGGATATCGCGCAGCATGAGGTTACGTCATGGCACGAAGAAGTGCAAAGTACTCAGTCTATGTTTCTTACTATCAACAAACAAACAGTTAACGTGACATTGTCACAATATATATAGTAAATATCCACAACATTATACAAACTCAAACAAGATAAGGGTAACCTGTGGCAAAAATGCGCTAAACTTAAAGATCTTTCAATATTTCTGCAGTTGTAGTTAAAGAAGCATAACCAAAATCTAATGTTGAAAACACAGCAGCGGCAACCAAATGAGAAGGAACAACAACCCCGTTATATTCTAAATCTCTTGTTGCAGTAGCGTCAGTCACCACTGTTGTGGAGTATCCGAACTCTGAGGCGGCACGGGTGGTACCTTGAATACAGATATGAGTCATGGCACCAACAATAATTAGATTTTTTATTTCTTGTTGATCTAGAATATCTTTCAAATTGGTATTAATAAACGAATTTGGTTCGTTTTTTGTTATTACAATTTCATCACCTTCATTTTTCACGGTTTGATTAATTTCTGCACCTTCAGAGTGACTTGCGAAAAACGGAGCTTCAGAAGGATCACCTTTGAATTCATGACGAACATGAATAATAAGATAATCCTTTTTCAAATCTTTGGAATGTCTTATCTTGTTCAAAAGAGTGGAAGCCTTCTCAGCAGCTTCATTTATTCCAACCAAAGGAAATTTACCGTTGGCAAAATAATCGTTTTGGATGTCAATAAGAATAAATGCTGTCTTGGTCATCGAGTTGTATTGATGGGGCTTGTTGAAGTTAGTTGCTAAAACTCTGAGGGATCTTTGTGTTTTTGAGAAGTGACTCAGTTAGACTCAGAAATTATTAATGGAGTAATAACAATTCACTGTATTTATATCAAATCAAACATTAATCGTTGATATAACTTGTAAAAAACACGATGAACATTAGTAATCCTCCAAGTCTAGTCTCCCGCCACCGTGGGGGAAATGAGTGTTAGTTTCCCAGTGCGTCACTAAAACAGCTACATGTGACCCGCGGGTTTGTTTAAACGAACAGTGCCACTGCCAGCATTTGTCGCTGATAATTACAATTACGTCACTTGTAAAAGATTATGTCATTAACCCAGAATCTAGTCATAATATTCACAGAATATTTGCGTTTTGTGTGATACTGTTATATAAATGAAGACTTAAAAATCTGAGACAGTGGAACTGGAAAGTGTCCATAAGAATGAAAAATAACTGTAGACGATAATACGTATAAACCACTTCTTCTATCTAAATCCCATTTAACATATACCCATTAGATAGTTATAATAGAAAGCAACAACTTGTAAATGTGAATCAATATGAATAAACTCATTCAAACTATGAACACCACCTTCTGCTCCTGTAAAACCAGGCTGGAATCTGAAGATATGATCAGATAACTTCCAGTAATGTTTTGTATCAGTATTACCAGTCATAATACCAGGAGTCACCAAATAAGTATCATTGGTGAATTTCTCTGGGTAGACAATATCTTCGTAGAAGTATCTTAAGTAGCCTGATAAATCGTGCCAGATGTCATCGAACACCGGGGTCACAGGCGCCACAGGTAATGAAGTTTCGGTCCAGACTCTAATATGGTTACCGGCTTGACCTTCTTCAACAATCACATCGTCATTCAATTTGAAACTGAATCCATAATCTTTGGCAACTTGACTAGCATGCTTTTCAATATTATTCAAAATCACAGTCGCATCCTGACCAATAGCAATTCTGTGATTAATGAACGCCGTTGTATTTTGAGGTAGAGAATTGACTTTTTCACCACCACTAATAATATCAATTGATTGTGAAGTCTGCACAAAATATTTGGTCTTTTTCTGGCTTCTCAGATATGCAATAACTCTTTTATTTGATTCCTCATTCAGGTGTGCTTTCAATATCTCATTACTTGTAGCAGGACTCATTTCTGTATGTTCAGCAAGACATTGTAAGCCACTCATGATGGGACTGTAATCTACTAAGATGGAAGAATATTGATCGTCTTCATAATTTGCCAAGATTCTAGACATCACACCAATTGAAGTATGGTCAGGTGGCATAGAAGAATGTCCACCAGGGGTAGTAACTTCTAATCCAAGATCAAAGTAACCCTTTTCACCGGTTCCCAACATACCCATATATCTTCCTTGAACTTTTAGAAAAGTTGGGAACCCTTCATCGTGTATTTGATAAAACGAGTTCTCACCATATCTATCAACTAAAAATTCACCATTGAATTTAGCACTGTGATGTCCACTTATTTCTTCATCAAATCCAAATGAAAACACAACTGTTCTTTTCAAGTTATAATGTTCAGTATCAATCAGCAGTTCCATGGCCTCCATTAAACCAATCAACAAGTTCTTACAATCGAATGCTCCTCTTCCATGAACTTTGTCACCATCGAAAAATCCACTCAAAGGAGGATGGTGCCAATTCGATTCATCACCCAAAGGAACAGTATCTTGATGAGACATCAACAAAATTGGTTTTAATGAAGGATCAGAACCAGGGAATTCTAAAATAAGACCATATTCTTTGATCTTGAAAACATTAGCACTTGCGAAAACAGAACTGAATTGAGTCTCCAGGTAATTATGGAACTTAGCAAATTTGCTAAAATCAGACTGATTGTCGTCCACCCAAGTATCAACTTGAACAGCTTTGCTTAGTTTCAAAGCAGACGAATTTCTAAAAGATTCATCATGCAAGATAGTGTTCGAAACTTCTAAATTGGCTGGTGATTTTTTTTTCTCAGAGATTGGACATAACGGCAATTCAGAATCAACAATTGGTTGAACAGGAGCAGGAGCAGGAACAGGAACGGAATTAATAGCTGACTCAGATAGTTTTTCAATTGAAGGAGAAGCGATTTGTGTAATATACGTGAAGTAAAATGCAACAAGAGCAATGATAATAATTAACCATCTTTGGAAATATTTTTCGGGTCCAGCTGCTGCTGGTTGGCTAACGTCAGGTGTTGTACCTGGTGTTTCGACCTTTTCTTTGTCAGACATGTTTACACTGTTGTGCAATTAAATGAAGAAAGTTAGTATGCAATTGTCTAAACAAGGAAAAAAAAGTATGTAATCTATGGGAAGTACATATCAGCAAGATCAACAAAGCAACAAATTGGAACCCTGGGAACCAGAGGTCTGGCAATCAGTCCGGCAATCAGATAGGAAATGTGAGATCTGACGACGGTTACTTCCAATTTCTGCCGTGCAGCCAGGGCAGGGGCTTACATCCAGGGACTTTTACCGCCCATTTTGTGGTTAAAGACAACGCGGCGGGCAATGGCCATCGTGAACAAAGAAAAGTGTGCGTTGTTGTGGCTCGCGATGCTATGTCGGCCTTACTCTGGGCGTGTGCTCGGGGGTACTTCAAAGAGCGTTTGTAGGCCCGGTGGTCGCTGTGCTGTTTGTCTGGGAATTCTTTTGTGTTCCCTGCTGGCCAAAAGATAGTAAGTAGATCTGAACAAACTAAGTTGTTTTTATTAAAAGGAAGCATGAAGTGAGCCAATATCTAACTCAATGTTTTGTATGACTTCAAAGATACAAAATGAACTTCCTGTCAAGCCACTGCTGATGTGTTCTTTAAATTATTTCTTATATATGCTATAAATAGGAAGAGATCAATCGGTACTGAAGATTCCATCTTTCCTACACCAACAATCATCGATCTCATTCTCAAACTGAATATACACCTTGTCTATTTTACTCGAATTTTGAAAAATTTTATCAACCTTGTTTCTAATAAGTAAAGACATTTCCGTTCTGTAGTACTGAACATGAAGATATCCTGTCAATTGAGAGCTCGAATCACTCACGGGCCAGAATCTAGGGGTGGTGTACGATTTAATTCCAGGGATGGCTAGAACTTCGTTCAACAACTCTTTCAATGTGGTCTCTGTGCTGTCTTCCAAAGATAGAAGTAAATTAGATGATGAACTTTTCAATAACGGTGACGAGGAAATCAAGACTAACACCGCAATGAAAATCGACGTAATTGGATCGACTATCGGAATATCAGCAAATCTAATAATCAACGTAGAAACAATGACCCCAACTGATCCTAATGTGTCAGCCATAATATGTAAGAAAATACCCTGCATATTGTCACTCAGATGACTCTTTAACTCTGTTTCGTCTTCTTCAACGCTACATTTATGATTGTCCGAATAACTATCTCCATGGCCGTGACTGTGCGAATGTCCACCATGGTTATGGCTATGGCTATGACTATGACTACGACTATGCGAATGTCCACTGGAGTGTCCACCTCCATGTGCATGACCATGATTAAATGCAAATATACCTACCAAATTCACAATCAAACCTAATACACTAACAATTAACAATTCATCAGTTCTCTCTAAATACACTGGACTGAAAATTCTTTGGAATGATTCATTCAAGATGCCAAACACAATGCCAATTAGTAAAGAGCCGTTGGTAAACCCTGCTAGGGTCTCAAGTCTTGATAATCCAAATGGATAATCTTTGCTTGGATTCTCAGCATTGTTCTTGGTTATTAAAGAAGCCAATAGACCTAAGAATAGTGAAGTACAGTCTAACAACATATGTAACGAATCACTTAATAAACTCAATGATTTAGATCTGAATGAATAAAGTAACTGGATAAACATGAATGAAATGTTTAATAATAAAAAATTGAATATTGCTCTAGTTTCTTTTGAATTCAATAGTTGAATTAACAACGACAAAAAAGCTGACTTGCTCTTGTGTGATTTGTCATTACCATTGGAGGTGGCGCTATTCTTTCTATTATTATTATTGTCCTTATCTATAGTGTCTTTCACGTCACCTATGAATTCTTGTGATGGTATTATTAAGTAAATTAAGGCAACGTTGAGTATAGCATCAAACAAACTTTTCCTAGCTATACTGTGATTGAAATTTATTGGAAGGCTTTCTTCTGGTTCTAATTCTTGTAAGTGAGTGCCATCGTTCAAACATATATGAAAAATGATAAGTGTGATAGCATTTAAAATAAATAAATTGGTCTTGTAATTAGGTAAAAAGATCTTTTTGTTGAAAACTGGATTTGTTTTCCTAGTATTTCTATTATCAATTGTTTCACTATTGTGCTCGGACTCAGTTAGATCCAATTGACTGAAAATTAAAACAAAAAGTGATCCAATACTCACAAACAACATCTTGAAATTGAAATCCTCAAATTTGAAACCTACTAGGCAGATTAAAGAGAAAGATATAAAAATTAATGATGCTTTCAGATCAGGATATTCAATTCTCTGAATATTATCAAAAGATAACGGGTTCAAAAAAACGACCAAAGGAACTAATAACAGCAAGTATCCAACACATAAAGAAACTCGAAAGTTGTTATTCAAAACAGATGTAATCAAGTCGTATGAAAATGACAACAAATAAATGACGAAAACTTGATACTGTTTAAAAATAGCAAGAATTTGATTATCCCCCACAGAATAATTTTCTTGCAATTTAACTGAGATGTGTTTGCTTTGTCTCTTGTTCACTAGTAAGCAAACAAGCAGCAAATTAACTAACCTTGCTGGAGAAATCAATTGACCAGCAATGAAGATTATAGCTAAAGAAATTAAAAGCAACAACGAATGTCCAAATATGATCTTCTTACTCTTCCTGCTGGTGGTGGACGACGTTGTTGCATCATTGCAATGCGTACTGTTTAAAATATTTAGCTCCTTTAGCAGCGAAACTATGGAAAGTGATAGTGATGATAATAAAAATGATTGTAGGATAGGAACAGAGTATTTGTCTTCGAAACTTATCAACGACGGATCAATGTCAATTGAATTAGGACTGTATAGGTTATTGGTTAATGTTAATGAAATGAATAATGTTGGTAACGACAAGAATAGCGGTGATAGATCTATAATACTCCTCAGTACCATTCTGAGCAATAATTTATCTCAAAGTATTGTTCACGTTGTTCACGTATGCTATATGTGGTCAAGCTTAGAACCAGTAAATGGAGTATTTGGCTTCTACAAATGTCGCAGATGCTTTCTACTTTAATGGTCAAATTCTAAATGTTTATGAAATGACTATGCTTCAAAAGTGAATATATGACGTCGCTAATTGCAGATTTAATCGTTGAATGTGTCATATGTATCTATATTATATAGAAGGATCGCTATAGATAAACCAGATACAAATCACTTGATAATAGCTGTCCACACAGAATCGGCTCGAACTTGAACTACAAACATCTCTTAAGCGTGTGGAAATTGGTAAATAAGAAAAAATAAACCGAACCGCGTAAGTTCTTACGTCATAACCCTTCAGTCAAGAACGTAATACAGAGGTACAATAGCTCATTAGAGAGAGGAGTATAGTTCAATTACTGATATATATATATACATAGTGATATATTCAAGTCAAGAAGGCGATATGAAAGCATCAAGTAATGATTTCATTAGTACAGAGCAGTATTCGTCATTTAAGAACTTGGTTGAGTCGTCTTTCGTGTCTGGCTTCAACAAGAAGTGGACTAAATTCAGTCCAATCTTGTCAAATATCTCTCGTTTTTCCGTCTCAGTATTCTCCAATTGAGTATTAAACTTTAACAAATATAATAGAATTAATTTCAATGTATTTTTATTATATTTGCTGACATTGGTATCGGTGGAATTAACCTCATAGAGACTTCTGACGAATGTTAGTTCAATGTCAAAACTTTCCTTAAAAGCATTATCTAGGACATTCTCCATCGAACTTGATATCAAAGAATCCGGTAATTCCAACAAGTATCTTCTTAATAGTAATCCCAAATTATCTGGAGCAATCTGTGGCAAAATTCCTTGCAATTTTGTCAGAGTTTCTTCCAAATCCTTACACGAAATCAATCTGTTGATCTTACTTCGTGTCTCCAACACGTCTTTCAGATCATCAACTTTCTCTAAGTTCTTTGTCCAACAAACCACTTGTTGTTTTATATCCAGCGACGCAATTTTTTTCAAAATCTCGGCGACAACGATCGATGAATCTCCACCGTATACTTTATTCAGCTGGACTAATCTAACGCCAAATAAGGATTTTAAAATGGCGGCACCCTTATAATTCTCAAATACTTTAATCCTTGGGATATATTTGCCTGCTGATTTTGAATTAGCCAACTTGATTAATTTTGACAAATCAGTTTGCCTGGCTGATTGTTCAATTTGGTGTAGTTGCTCTATCAGTCCAGTGTCCACATTATTTCCAAATTCTTTCACTACATAGAGTATTAAATCTCTTATTGTAAACTGTATGTTTTCATAAATTTGTTCTAAACTGTTCAATGATTCAAACAATGTAATTTCATACTGTATTAGTTTATAATCATAACTTACAAGAGAATCTTGATAACTCAATAAAGCTCGGTCAACAAGGTCTTTCAATATTTTGAAGTAAGTTAAACTGTTCGTTCTATCTTTTTCTTCGCCGATTTCTTTCTTGGATGATGATGACAAAAATATTGAATTCAGCTTTAATCCAGATGATTTGGAATTTGACTTAGATTTCTGACTAGGCAAAGGTAGTCTGCCAGATAACATCATTGCCAACGAAGTCCATTCATATGTCGAAACCGAACTTATTTGAAAGCTACTAACGTTCTGAGGCTTAATCAGCTCCAAATGAATCAAATCATTACAAAAATTCTGAGGATCTTTAATTTGCGTATGGAACTCATTTTGCAAAACTTCGAAAATATCAGTACCCTTAAAAACCAGTACTTCTTGTTGTTGGATGCCTAATAAGTTCGAACTGGTTATCAGTTCGTGTTTGACTTTCGATATAAGGTCCGTAAGCAATTGAATAAATATTTGTTTTTCCATTCGTTCGTGATCTGCGATTACATGCTCTAATTGGGGGTTGCCAAATAAAGATATCCGTTCATTCAATTCCTGTAAACTTAATTTTTCGGTAAGTGACACCAAATCATCAGTATTATTTATTTCAAATTGGGTCAACGTTTCTGATCTATTGATGTACTCAGTATGCAAATCCATTACTGTTTGTTGAACAGCATTGAAATTTCCTAAATCTCTCAGTATGATATTCTTCAAATCTTTCAACGTGGTGGACATGTTGAACAAATATTGTCTTGCCGTCACCAACGTTGATTTCAAAATATGATTCGCTTTCCTAGTCCCGTTGACCCCTTGTAAAGTTGTAACGTTCATCAATGCATAAAACGCACCCATCGTTGTCTGCCCATATACTGTTTGCTTCGAGTGATCGTTACCTGGTGCATCAACCACACTTGCAGAATCTCCTCTGGATGTCATCGGAGAGAAGTGCCAACCTGAGCCAGTGATCTGAGCTTCAATCCTAGAAACACTACCATGGTACTCTGCCGATTTCAGACAGTAGAAATCAATTAGATCAATGACTTCTTGAAGTCTAGTAATCGAGGTGGGTATTATTAATTTGTCGATTAATTCGTCTAATGGAGCAGCAAAACCCACTTGATAAAAGTTGTCCCTGAAATGTGACGAAAGCGCTAGATTGCTCATCGTGTATTCTGCCTGTCTCAGGTGGTTTACTATTGCACTCAATGTAACGTTTTTGGTATATGAGAATTTTGTCAAGTGGGAGATAAACTGGGACGGTTATTAATAAAGTTGAGTGGCATGAGAAAGTGGAGGTTTAATGTCAGGTTAGAAGAGAGAATGGAAATCTGAATCTGCGGCTTGTTTTGAGAAAGGGGCAGGTTGGAGTTCCACAGATCTTATACACTAAATATCTTCTACTCATGCTACGGCGCTTACACATTTTATACATCATTCAAAACATGACTCAATGGTACATTACAATACTCGTCATTGAATAATTTTGCGTTTGCATGCTTGACACAGGTTATAACAAGAAATGAACTAGGTCCAATTACATCTTACCAAATATTTGTTCCCTGTTAAGCTTTTCGAAGTTATCCAGCTGAAAGTATAATTTACTTAAATACAGTAATAAAATCTGCTTCAACGAACTCTTGTTATGTTTACATATATTGTTATCCTAAATGTCTATCTTATAGAAAGTCTTGAAAAAATTTAAATCGATGTCAAAACTTTCACTGCATGCGTTTTCCAGAACACTTTCCATGAAACTTTCAATTAAAGAATCAGGTAACTCTAACAAATGACTTCTTGATAACAATCCCAAGCTCTCAATATCTAAACAACTCAAATCATCAGCTAATTCCCAATTGAATACAAAAACGGTATTGAAGTAGGAAATCAACGTGTTAATTCTCTGTCTCGCGTCAAGTAGTTGTTTTAAATCTTCAACCTTTGCTAAATCCTTAGTTCAGCATTTGACTTTCTTCCTTAATGGCAAGCCATCAATTGTTTTCAATACGGTAGTCTCACTATAATTGAACACTCGCTAGCTAATGCCTCATTCAATTCAACTAGTATGACACCAAAGATACTTGTCAATTGTGAATCTCCCATATAACTCTGGGATATTTTGACTTACGTAATACACTTTGATTTGAAGTACAATTCTTTTATTGACTTGTTTAAATCATAAAAAGCGTCAATCGTTTTAAAGGCTTCCGCCAACTCCCCGTTCTTACCAACTGTGAATAAGAATCCCTTGATCAAATCGTCCGTGGAGTGTTGTAGATCATTACCGCCTGTTGACTTAAAAATAAGTTTTGTCTTTTTAATTCGTATTTTAACTCCATTGACTATTCTCGGTAACAATCTTTTTGCTCATTCATTTAGTTCACGTGTAAATATCAATTAACGATGAGTCGGGGTTGCCAAACACTACCAGCTTCTCTTGTATCTTTTTATTTTCCAAATCAGCTAATATTCTCTTTACTGCACATTTATTTTCTTTTTCAAACTGATTTAGGCATTCGGAGTTGTTAATGTAATTGATTTGTCCTCTAGTGGTACTAGATTATTATGATCACTCAACACTTCTTCCCTTCTCAATTTCAGGATAACCAACAAATTGAATAAATAGTCTCCCGCGGGCGTTAAAGTTTTGTCCGCCATGATGTTTGCTATTAAATGGTGATTCATGCGTTTGCAAGTGGTGACATCCAATAAGACATGGAAAACATTCTTTGTAATATTGTGAAAGTTGAAGATGACTCACCCGGAGAGAGATCGTGGTCAGGTGTGACAGAAAATGGGAAATAGCCACTTAGTCCAATAATTGACTTTCGTGATATTGACTAGTCCTGTCCCATACTGTAATAGTTTGAGACAATAGAAAATCAATTTAAGTCCACATCGCTTTGGAGCTTACGACAACGGGACTAAAAGGTTGATCATTTATTTCTGTTAGTGACTCGTCAAGAGATAATTGATAGTAATTGTCTCTTAAATGGCCTGACAAAGCAACATTAATTATGTTATATGTTTCAAACAAGCAAACAAACAAATAAGTAAACCATCAAACAAGACAACCGTCTGGATGTCCAAGGCGGTGTCATAAAAATAGTCCCCTGATACGACGAAAATAAACTTTCGTCGATCGACTCTGCAGGACAGAGATTTTCAACTTTGTTCTTCTTTTGATCATGTCAAGGATGAATTTAATTCAACTCTTAGAGACTTTATATTAGATTTGAAATCTTTTCACAAACTGAACAGGATCAAATTTCACGTCACACAAGTCATAGTGCTTTTATTTAATCAATATTATGTACTTCGTACGAGGAGGCCTGATAAAACCTGCGTTAGTGTTCAAGAGATTAAGTTCAACTATTTCCAAATCATCATCGAATTCTGGATCAGACGTTTTACAACAGTTGTCAAATCTTTATGGAAAACATTACGATGGAAATACGTGGACTAAGTGGGCCACCCATATTTCAATACCAGAACACGAGAAGATATTTGTGACTAAATTTGAAGACCTTTTGTCGGCCTCAATAAATTCTCCAGAAAAGATTGAACTTGACTCATCTATGTACCTTAGCTTGTCGCGGTCAAGAGCAATCGCAGACACTCCTCCACCTCCACCTTCATATCTTAGCAAAGAATCTGCAAATGAATACATCAAAGCTGTCACATTATTTAATTATCAATATCATCCATTAGCAAATGAATTTGTGCAGGAGATCTTTGATGAACTTGTCAAATCAGACCTATTGACTATCGATTCCTATAACGCTATACTCCGATACTATGTGAAGACATTCGAGATAGAAAAGTTCTATGAAATAAGGTACCGGATGATGATTAACAAGCAACACCCAAATGCAGATACATTCAATTTACTTATTCATTTGTTATTCAAGACCAGCCGGGTCAATTTGAGCTCCATCAAGGATGAGTTTTCAAATATGTCCTCTTTGAACATTCATCCAAATTTATCAACTTTCTATATAATTTATTCACATCTGAAGTATTATGATGGAGATATTTTAGACAAGCTTATTGAGCTAGACTTACCTTTATTTGACATCAATAACGTGATAGTTAAAAAGAAATTTTTGAAAGGGGAACCGATGGACGATATTTTGAAATTCCTTGCGCTTCATCAGATAGATACAGGCAAACCGATAATTAACAGCATTATACAATGTTACTTGGAAATTGGTGACTTCAAGAAAAGTTGGCTATTTATGAAGTATCAAATACAGAAGGGAGATGAATTCACACCAAACTCAAAGACAATTAAACATTATATTGAATATTTTACCAGTAGAGATAAGTTCCATTTTGCTATATCAATCACCAATCACCTGGGAGCCCTATTCGGTATTTCATATCTATTTCCAATGTATACGTTATTACTAGAATGCTTAACAAAGAAGAACTTTAGCAACCCAGCGAATTGGTGTATTTTAGCTAAATATTTTTATTTGAAAGCTGGTAAAGTTGTGGATCCACAGTTGAAAGACATATTACTGTGGAAAGGCAAAAAAATACAATTTGATTTTGAATTAGATGAGAACTATTTGACTCTCGCTGACAGAACTGCCTTTCAAGAAATTACACAAAATCTACACTGGCCAGAGAAGCCAATCTTGGAAATCAACCAGAATTCTCCAGAGTATATCAGAACTGTTGAAAAATACTTCACTTAACATAAACTATCTATCCAGTGCTTTTATTTTTGTTTTGTCTTTCAGATAGGCTTGAAAGCTTCACAAACTTCGCCCCAAATTTTAATACCTTCTTCTATCTTTTCTACATCTAAATGACTAATTGATAATCTAATGCCACGTTTACCCCAATCTTTACTATCACTTGTAACTTCAAAATTATCTCCAGTGGCTAAGATAACGCCTCTCTTTCTACATTCTTCTGCAATAGTAACGGACTTGTAACCTTCCGGCAACATGATCCAAGTAAAATACCCACCTTCAAAAGGCCCAACTTCTGTTCCTATAGGCATATACTTCTTTAAAGCAGCAGTTAACACTTTAGCTCTTTCAGAATAAGCCTTGATCAAATCAGCTATGATCTTGTCTACTTCTCCTGTTCTCAACAACTCACCGACTATAACGGTATTCAAATGAGCAGGTGTACCACCCGACCTATGCGCACCTCCCTGAGACAAATAGTATGCAAGTTTAGGAGTCGCTGTCTCTTGGAAGCCAACTCTCAATCCTGGTCCTAAAATCTTGGAAAAAGTGGAGTTGGATACAGTATTGCCAAATTCTTCACCTTCAGGTAAAGTTTCTCTATCGATATGCACTAGTCTCTTATAACGCTCCAATTTTTCTGACTCTTTAGATTCTCTGTAGTCTAACAAATCGTAAACATCATCAGAAATAATCAGCATATTGTACTTTCTTGCAATTTCAATCAACTTTACTCTGTTTTCATAAGTTAATGATCCACCTT
The DNA here is from genome assembly GCA_003707685.2 of Ogataea pilisensis. Classification (NCBI taxonomy): domain Eukaryota; kingdom Fungi; phylum Ascomycota; class Pichiomycetes; order Pichiales; family Pichiaceae; genus Ogataea; species Ogataea pilisensis. The sequence continues at coordinate 152,814 of PPKM02000014.1, forward strand.
TAGGATTAGAGAAAGTTGGGACAATGTACAAGATATATCTGTAAATTTTCTTCAGAGGTCTATCAGGATCATAAACATGTTTGATGTCATCTTTCGTAATCTCTTTAGGTATGTCGCTCAACGAATCATAATACTCAAGCTCCTTCTCTAATTGTTTGAAATCAATTTGTCCATCAGCTAACTCAGCTATACCAGACATTTTATCACCAAATCCCCCATCGATAATGCAAGCATTAATTAAAAAATAAGTAGGACTAATCAAAAACGCCCGTCTTGTGAGATTATTCACCGGAGAAGTGACCTGTGTCAAGATATTCATTATACCATATGATGAACCACTTGTCAAATTAATACAATTGGGATCAGTGCTTTTGTTCAAGCTGAAATTCTTATCATTCCATTTCACAATCAAATTTCTTACTTCCAAATTCCCCAAATCAGGTCCATAGTTCAAAGGATGTGTGTCTTGATAACCATCGTAGTTGTCATTAGTTTGGTTAAATCTAGTTAAGATTGTAGTTGAAGCTTCGAGTATTCTCTTTGTTGGCAGTAACTCCGTTGATGGATGGCCTTTAAAGAAATTGAATGCTGCGACTGTCTGATGGCTCATTGTGTTTTATGTGACTCACTGCTTGCAGCTTGACTAGATGACTCCAATATGTCAATGGCAGTATCTGAAAAATAAGTGGAAGTTATAAGCACTTTCCTTTGTTCGAATGACATGGCCTGCAGGTTCCATAAAACAGACAGTGATAAGAGAGATCTAAGTTTTCCAACCACAGAGATTCCGCGCTTCATGCATCGGATCTGTGCCCACCAGCCATTGCATGCGCTATTTCATCTCCGAATTGACGCCCACTACGTCTGCCCAAAAAAGAGCCTTCGAGTTTCTTTTGGGCCAGTCCATTTTTCTCTTAAGTTCTTTGGCTGAGCTAATACGATTCTTATAAGATCCACTGTAAATTGGTTGAGATAACCTATTTATGGTGAAAGTTTTCAAAGACAGCTTTCTTTTTTTGAATTGTTAGTAATTAATAGCAAACAGCTTGACTTATTGCTTGTAAACTTCAAGATCAGAAAAAAGCCTATAAGTATTCTTTTTAGATGTAAGTTGGGCCTGTTATGGTAGCAAAAAAGGGTATTTTGTGGATCATCCTTCTTTACATTTTCTATCTCAAAGAAACGCCATTCTTAAACAATCTCTGGCTTGGCACTTGAGCCTAAAATCTGTGGTCTAATCAAACTGTCTCCATCTTTTTTCTAATCCTCTACGAAGAATATTTAAGAACGTTAAACGTTTTTGATAGGAACCATATAATTAATTGATGTTTGGTGAGGCTCTTAATAGCTTATGCTGAGACATCTATGGAGACAAGATGCCCTCTTTCAAATATTATTCGCGGTTTTGTGAGCGTTTTTTTCCAATAAGGCTTAATTTTGATTGGACCTTTTTTAAAGATTCTCCTATCTTAGCAGCAGAACAAGATTATAGTAAAACACTACTTTGGCCACTTCCAGAGTATAAAAATGCACTTATTATTGTGTTGTGAGGCCAAAAAAAAATATAGAAAAGAAAGCCAATCTTCTAGTAAGCGAAGCAGCCCATACAAAAGATTTTATATTCTCTAAAGAACATGCTTCCAATGCTACTTTTAAGTGTTACTTCCCCCCTGCCTCTTCTTTTAACTCTTATAGTATTAAGATTTTTTTTTATATTAACACCGTAGATATATACATCTAGAATTGAGCCACCAGCTTGTGATATTACCTTCAGTCATTATTTCCTCTTTCTGTACGAACTATGTCTGCTATTTAGTCAGCTATTTTACTATACGAGGCAGCGATTTCCTAACTATAATGCCAAAAAAGTTCCATCACATATAGGTAAAAGTAGTTCTCTAGAACTCCGCGTTCTTTGATCGTCCAGGCGAATTACACACACACACACACACACACACACACACACACACACACACACACACACGAGTGAATTTCATTACTCTAAGTGAAATCCTACTTGATAAATTCGTTAGAAGAAAGTGTAATCGAAATTTTCGAACTACCTTTCCTTTCATATTATTGGCTCTCATGTCTCGATCCATAAAGAGTTACAACCTCAAATAACGGAAAAACTAGAATCAAAAAAATAAAGAGCAGATATTAATGGACGTCGTTCACCAGCCATAAAATTAACGCGATAAGTATGAACAAGAACCACATGTAAACCTAAACCTTCATTCAACAAAACTAGAAACACTGCAAGGAACAAAAAAATGAACGAAAAAAAAAAATAATCCCAATCCCAATATCGGATACTTCATAGTCCTAATTTCATCCTTTTCTAAAATCATAGACGTATACAGACGCAAATGTATATACGTATAGATATGTGCGTGAAACATGAGCTGTACTCCCAGAGACTCAATGTAGTCAATCTATCTGGACCAGAGAATGACAACACAAAAACGCAGAAGCAAAAACACACAAAAAAAAATTAATGTACCCCTAAACAAATAATCAAAAAAAAAAAAAAAAAAAAAAAAAAAAAACAAAAAAAAAAAACCAAATCACCAAAAAAAAAAAAAAATAAAAAAAAAAAAAAAAAAATAAAAAAAAAAAAAAAAAGGAAAAAAAATCAAAAACACAACAAAATTTTTCAACAAAAAAGAAAAAAAAAAAAAAAAAAAAAAAACAAACGATAAAATAAGATGAAAAAAAAAAAAGCTGATTTTTTTTTGGCAATCCAGATAGAACAAACAAACTCAGAATATGAAAAACAAAAAAAACATAATCTGAAAAAACAGTGAAAAGCACAGATAAATAAAGTCATAAGAAGGTAAAAAAAATTCAACGAAAATCAACATAGAAACAGCATTTATAGATCGAATATGTGAGAGATATAAACCAAAGCGACTTTCTTCGGTCAGACAAATTTCAAATCCATCAATGCAATAGCAGCAATTTCTTCATCAGTCTTGACGTTAGGATTAGTATAGTCGCCGCCATCACCACTGCTATTTCCATTTCTGATATTAGGATAGTCAACTCCATTATCTGAATAACTGAATGGTTTCAACGGATTAGACAGGTTGGGTTTAACCATTTGAACAGCAACAGGCTTACCATCTTTAGTTTCAGCATCAATATGATAATGACCTACAGATAAAGGCGTTGGTGGAGTAACTATACTGGCTTGTTGTTGTTGCTGTTGTTGTTGTTGTTGTTGCTGTTGTTGTTGTTGTTGTTGTTGTTGTTGTTGCGCTTTTCTCAAGCTTACAGGGCCCATGGCTTCCCAATCTTCTTCATCTGTGAAATTATCTTGTTGATCTTTCAAGTTGTCTGTTGACGCCAATAGTACTCTGTTTATGGCAACATTGCTTACTTGGTCGTTATGCATCATCACAGGACCGGAAGTTGGAGATAGATTGGTTCTTAAGAATGATTGTCTTGTCACTGAAGAAGGATTTGAAAAAGAGACCCTTGGTCCGCGTTTCGAGTCTATCGATTCATCTAATGCAGCTTCTATGGAATGGCTTGTAAATGAAGTTCTTGGTTTTCTAGGCTTCACTATCCCGCCAAATGAAGGACGACGACTATTGTTACCACCTACAGCGCCTGCAGTAGCAGTACCACCACTACTACCACCACCACCACCACCACCTGCAGACCCCACTGAGGAGAGTGAGCCATTTCTTAACACTTGTTTTGCTTTATGACTATAATCACCTTCAAAAGTGAATAATCCACCATCTTCATCATCATTAGATCCACCTTCGTTATTCAAATCAAGGTCATCAGCATCGTCATCTTCTTCCGAAGAAGATTCGATAGCTTCATCCAACGAATATTTTCTCTCTTTGAATGAATTTCTAATATTTTGTAAAGGTAGTAAACTAGGGGAAGTTGGCACCTTGGTGCTGTGCAAATCGGTAGCTGGGTTGGTAATGGATTCTCTTCTATGATCACCATTAAACACTGTTTCACGATTCTTAGGAGAGACACTTAAAGCAGCCACAGTAGCAGGGCCGAGTATATTGGCAGACTTGGAGGACGCTATTAAAGATGATCCACGTCTTTCTTTCCTTTTTGGAGCAGAAGATGAAGAAGTTGATGATGGTTTTGGGTAACTTGAAGGGCCTATAGAAGAATAATCTGCTGGTGGGCTTTCAGGAGATCTATCTCTGACACTTGGTGAATTGGAAGAGTTGGATGCTGGAGCAGTATTATTATTGATATTTGTGTTGGCGGCTGCTGCGGCATTAGTATTTCTCATTGTAATGATTTCTTGAGATGCTTTTCTAGCTTCCCATTGACCCCAACCGATTTTTTCGAAAACACATCCAGTAATTGGATCCCCCATTTCTAAAGCTGCCATTATCAATCTTCTTTGTTTGGATAAGGATAAATGACCAAAACTTCTAATTTGAGTCACTAGATGCCCAGTCAAATGTCTGATTGGTAAAGGCCCTTCCCTTAACAATATATTGGCGACTCTATTAGGGGTAATCTGAGAAGCGGCGGCAATACCTTCTGGAGATGAAGTTGAAATCAAGATTTTATTTTCATCAGTGGTAGATTTTCTTCTAGGTTTTCTTTTCTTTTGTTGTTGTTGTTGTTGTTGTTGTTGTGACGGTTCTTGTTTAATGGCGGTTCCGGTAGCAACAACATGGGCGGTGGTGGCATTAGTTGTAGGTTTTGTTGAAGAGTTAGATAACAAATCTTCACTCATGTCCTCATCTTCATCTTCAACGACGTCATCACTTGTATTGTCGTTCTTGTTCAATATATCAGACAATTGAGTGGAGTTTCTAACAGTGTCCTGACTATTATTAGGCTGGAAAGATGTCGCATTGTTGTTAGGAGCGGTAATATTAGATGAGGAAAACTCTCTCTTGACAGAGTCATCAGAATTGTTTAAAAGTGAATGAATCATGGTTTTTTCAGGAATAATTTATTATATTGCAACTGGGTGGAGTTCTGTTGTTGAATATGATCGACCTGTAAATAGTGGAGTGCAATACAAATGGATATATATATTCAAGTAACTGAATACGCGTCTATAATAATAACACCGATAATCACTGGCTTTTTGCTTTCTCTGATATGTATATATATATATATATATATATAACAGGATAGAGAAAAAACAAAAAAAAGTGTCGATAGACCTGTAATCGAATGAATATGTATAATACCCAGGATCAACCCGAAAGATTAAAAAGACACAGCAGACATGAATAAAACAAACAAAAGAGATTATAAATTATCATATAAAGACACTATGACAGTTTGAAAAATTCCAAGTGGAAAGTGGAAATTGGGGCGACTGATGGAAATAAATTATTGGAGACGAGAAAGGCGTCGATCGGCGTAAACATCTGTCACAACAATGCATCTCTGCACCACAAGGATTATCTTTACATTTTCCGCCGGCTGTGCTGTTTTTACCCCCCTTTTTGGGGCGAGAAGTCCGGGGGTGGATGATTTGTATGTACTCTTCGTTTAATTACTCTAGTCAATGGTTATGAATTGTTGCAGATAGATAAAATATAAATATATTATAGATAGGCAAGAATTGAGCTTTGAAGTAAAAACTAAACAACCTTGAAGGGGGAGAAGGGGGAAGGGGAGGAAGGGGGAGGGGTGAGCTTGTGAAAAGTATGCCCAGATACATATAGGTGAGTATGTATGTATATATATCATATAAAATTGATATTCGCTTTTTGAAATAAAACTAATACTTATAATATAATGTAACATTAAAAGCATAACTAATCAAGAAATTAAACCAAATACAACATATTCCTTTTTTCTTTTTCTGTTGAAAAAAATGATGAAATATGGGATTATAAAGATGGGAAGTTTTCTTCATTGTAAGCAACCTGGGAAACTTTTGGAGCACCAGAGGATTTACCACCTCTCTTACCACCTCTACCACCTCTGAAAGTTCTGTTTTCTCTTGGTGGTCTGGAACTTTGGCTATCAGCAATGGTGACATCAACTTCTAAGAATTTCTTTTCCTTCTTAGCCTTAGATTTGGATTGCTTAGAAGCAGTAGCTGGAATTAAGATTTCTCTTTCCTTAACTAAGACTTCGTTGTTAGACCATTTGTCTTCAGAACCAGAGTTGGCTTGTCTAATTGGCTTGGCATCTAAAGATGAACCAGCAGCTTCCTTTTCAGCTAAGTAATCTTCAAAAGACTTAACAGCTGGAGTGGCTTCAGCTTCATCAGCTTCAGCTTCAGCATCGGCTTCAGCAGCAGCATCAGCTTCAGCTTCTAATTGAGATTCAGCCTCATCACCTAACTTGTTCTTTTGAGACTTGACGGTTTCAGATCTACCAGTTCTGGAGTGTTTGTCAAATGGTTTCTTACCAGCTGTTCTAGCTGTTGATTTTGGACCTGAAGTTTCTTTGTTCTTGTTCTTGAACTTTAGACCAGCTTCGTTACCTGAGACAGTTGGCTTAGGTGATGATTTCTTAGCTCTTGACTTGTCAGCTGATGGTGGTGCGGTATCGGTCTTCTTTGAAGAAGTGCTCTTCTTGACGATTTCCTTTGGTGGAGCAATGAATTCTGACTCGTTGTCAGAAACGTCGTTACCTAAAAGATCGAAAAGGTTCTAAATTAAAAAGTTGTTATTAAAAACAAAATAAAAAAATGTTAGCATCTTTAGAAATTTCAAGTGGGTGAAAGGGGGGGAGGGAAGGGAATGGCTAGAGGAATCACAAAAAAAAGGTGATTTCAGAATTCGAAGAATCAAAGCTTTATTTCAACCATTTGAAAGAAAATTCATAATTAATTGTTGACTATTGGGATACTCAGTGTATAGCTGCTACTAAAAAAAATGAATTGAAACTCTACTCCTGTCAAATTTGTTTCATGTGCTGCTACAGAGGTTTTGCTGAAGTCCATTGGTAGAATCACTTCCCATTCATACTGAAACGACTCTGTATAGATACATAGATAACAACCTGATCTGCATTCTGGTTAATGATCATCTTAATTGCATCTAAAAATTTTGACAGAAAAGGACCGGATCACTGTTTTGATGGCAAAACTATCATTGTTTCACATGGAAATAACTAATAGGTATGGCAATTTTTTTATGCATAACTTTCAATTGACAAAAAAATTTAAAGCTAATTCCAAGAATTAGATGATAGATTCCACTTCATATTCAATTATGGTTTTCCAAGTTTGCCTTCCTCTACCCCTGTTAGGCTAAATAAGATTAAACAAATTGTTGACATACCTTGTTGTTAGACATTTTATGTTGTGTGGTTCTTTTGATGTTTTAGTTTTCTCTAACCAAGTCTGTTATTGGACTTTGAAAAAGAGGGGTTTGTCAAAAACACAAGACAAAGAATATTTATACTATTGATAATAATACAGCAAAGGAGAACAGAATAATTGCAAAGGAACGCCTGTTGCACCAGACCAGATGTTGACTGACTGACACAGTCAGAGTAGAGCAGAGTAGAGAGTACCAGACCAGAACCGGCACGCATCGCTCTCCAGACAGTTGCTAGTCGTCAAAACTTGAAAAGTTTTTTTTTTTCTTCGACGACAAAAAGCAGGAATGTGGTCGTGTGCACACTGAAAAGTTTTGTGTGCTTTTTTTTTTGAGCGGTGAGTGGTCACTGGTGCAGGGGTGTAGGTCTAGGAACTGGAATGGGTTTACTCTTTTTTTGTTACCAGACAGGGATAAACACAGTTTTCAACAATACATTAAAGGATGAAACAGATATTAGGCGCTAAAAACGCACAAAGGAAAGGAATCATTATTTTTAAAAACACACACAATACAGCAAAAAAGATACATACAGTATATATTTATCTCTGGAAACAAATCCACATGGACACATTATCTTGAATTCACAAAAAAACACACAAAACACAAAACAATCTCAACTCAGATTATATATACATGCAATCTACATACAACCAGCTATTTCTCCTTGTTCTCAACTATATAAGAATCACCCACTCTGGTCAAGAATCCTTTAATGGCGAGTCTTAAATCGCTCATCAGATTCTTGTCGAACAGTTGAATAACTGAATCATAAATAACTGGACAACATTTAATGAAATCGTCATCTTCAAATTCAGAATAAGCTTGCAATATCTCAACTACCACAGGTCTCCAAGTTTGAATATTTCTTGACTGTTCTAATTCATCCAGCTCAATGTATCTTTCCATGATCGAAATACCCATTGGAATCAAAATATTAGTGATATTGCTTCGTGTCTCAGCACCAACTTTCTCCAAGTCAGTGTATAATCTGAACAGTATACTAATGTAAACTGCTGCTGATGAGGTTTCTTGTTTTAACAAGTTTGGCAACTTGTTAATAACGCCAGCATTCCATAGTCTAACTCTTAAATTGTAGTCCTCATTGAACTCTCTTGCAAACTTATAACTTGCATCAAGTAATTCAGCCAATTCTAAAAGATTCTTAGCAGGAATCGAATCGTAAAACTCATCATTATCAAGCAATTCAGAAAGAATTTCAATCATATGGAGTTGCAGAACACACTTGATGACAATAGCTGATTTTTCTTTAGATTTGTCTACAGTTGATAATGACTGATTTTCAACAGCACCATCTGGGGAGATGCCATCTTCTTCTTCTTCTTCTTCTTCTTCTTCTTCTTCATCACCATCTAATGATGACCCTTGTGAGTTTCTATCACCGTTCCCAGAATTAGAGTCGGAAGCCGTCTTGTTTAATGGATCAGCTTTGAATAGTTCTCTAGCTGTGGTTGATTCGAATAACTCAGCAAAAGCTCCATTTATCTTGTTCCAATGTTCTTGACTAAAGCTTTCCAAATTTTGTAAGATTAGCTCTTTCAAGCAAGAAATACCAATCTTGGAAATAGTCTCATTTTCTTGACAAATACAAGAAACTAACAACTTCAAATAACCATCAATCATTCTGCTTAAGGTATTAAAATAATATCCAAATAGAGCAATCATGTTTCTCAATGCCTGAATTAAAGTAGTTGACATCCACACCGATAAATCATCTTGATCAGAATCAATTTCCCAATGCTTACTCAAGCTGCCAAAAATAGGAAACAATAATTCATTACAAATCTTATCCCAGAATTCCCCTTCGAAAAGGCCACCGTTTTCAACCAGGGCATCAAACATGAAATTCAATGCTTTGGATCTGACTTCCAAGTCATCACCAGTCATAATCACATCATGGAAACCAAATAAAACAGGGAACCACAATTGATCAGCTTCAATAGATATCGTATTACTAGTAGCGGTAGTTGCAGCATCATTAGTTTCAATTGAATCTTCCGCATTTGAACTGGTGGTTTTCTTTTTCGTTATCAGCTTGACCAATTTTCTCATTGATTGTAAAGCTTGTAAACTTGTCTTTTGGAATCGTTCATTCTTAGCATACTCTGTCAAACAAACCACCAATGATTCATAGCCATCTAATTTGAAAACTTGTTCAAAATGATCCTTAATTAACAAGTTAACATATCTGAAACCTTTAGCAACAAAGCCTTCGTTTTGATCTTTTGCAGCATTTGTCAAAATTTCTATCAAGGCAACCCAACCAGATTTAATAGAAGCCGACTTCTTAACAATCATGTAATTAACACAATCTAAAACCATTTCTTTCACTTTCATATCGTTACTGTTCAACACGATATAGTTAAAAGGTTTCAAGAATTCTTTTTGGAACTTGAAATGAGACAATTCTTCAATCTCAAAGAATCTTTCAGACAATTGTCTTAATGAATCCAAAGCGAAAAATGCAATCACAGTATTACGATGACATCCAAATTCATTAAATTTTTCATTCATAACAGCCCATAAAGCAGACCATTCAACTCTTATTCTACCCATGTTATAATAACAAACATCAACCATCTTTTGTAGTGAAAACATTCTAGGATTCTCACTTTGTCCAGAAGATTCAATCTCTTCATATGCAATTTCACTTAAAGCGGCAATGAAGTCAAATATACCATTACCGTTGATTTCAGATGTTTTCGAGAAAACTTTATCCACAGACACATCTAAATCAGTGGAATTCAACTTAGATATCAATTCAGTTGGTAGTTTTTGATTAAAATGATGTTGGAAAGTCTGTTCTGATAATGATTGTTTCTTACCAAACGATGAAAAGAATCCCCCTTGATTGAATGTAGAATTATTACCACTATGAGTTGTACTATGTGATCTTGCACTTTCAATTGAACTTCTATTAGCCAATCTTGCATTAATCAAATCTGGGACTGCTCCTGAATCGATACCTTGAGCTAAAAGTTTCAATCTTTCAATTTGAGAAATTGCACCCAAGATACTTTTCCAAGACTGTTTCAAATTGTTGTTCTCTTCTACTGCGATTTCTAGTAAAGCATGAATAGCAGAGATGTTTTTTTCTTTCAATTCTTCAGGATTGTTCAAATTACAGAATTGAACCAATGCTCTAATGAATGATGTTCTAGCATAGTCTGAATCAAAAGTACATGAAATATGAATAGAAAGCTTAATCCCTTCTAATAATACTTTTGCTGTATCCTCATCGTCGTATTCTTTGAAAGGCGGTGTCAAACCGGCCAAAATAGACATCCATAAATTGTCAAAGACCGATCTAACATGTTCAGCATTGTTGCTTGCGTTGGCTGAATAAAAGACAACTTTAGAATTTTTTCTTGCCAAAGTACGTAATGTTTTAACTGCTTGTTCAGTTTTATTTGTCATCTCTTTAGATGCTTTAGTATAGGCTTCTTTAGCTAAATCTCTACCACCGAATAATAAACTAGATTGGCCACCTAGAGGTCTAATATCGGTGGAGAGTAAAGCTGCTTGTTGTTCACTCTTAAGTATAATTTCATGGTTCTGGATATCTAAATAGATGGATTCCAATAGCTTAGGATCTAAATCTTTACCATCATCAATACCTCTGTTATTATTGAGGAAATCTTCTAATGTCATTCTTTTCTTGACTTGGTTGTTATGTTGATCTGTATTTAACATAATAACCGAGTATGATAAAACATAAACTGTATCTGCATTGACAAATGTATTTGGATTATCATTAACGTATTTTTCAGCAAATTTCAACATAAATCTGTCGATTTTTTGCGATTCACCAGGTAATCTGAAATGTTGCAAGAATGATCTTAGAGCATCTAAAAATTCTTTATTCCTAAAATCCATTAATTCAATAAAAGAATGCATAATGGCAATGTGCTTATCGTCTCCTTCACCTAAAAATTCACCAATTGTAGCTTTGTCTAAAATATCGGTATTCAGTAAAAATTCCGCAATGTCATTGGATGAATCAGACGGGATAAACTTACTTTCTAATAAGGCTTTCAATCCTTTCTTTGGAGAATAATTAAACAATTTAACACTTTCTAAAAATGCAGTTTTCCTTTGTTTGATAGTTTCAAACTGAGAAATGGAACCACCCACTAAGCCATCTCCATTAGTAATTGATGTGTCAAGACTAGCTGACGATAATACTGGTGAGGCTGGATTCGAGGTAGATTGCAATGATCCCACTGTTAAAGCACGCTCTCTTGGGATATAACTCATTGAATTGCTATGCAATCTAGAAGAAGAAGAAGTAGCAGCAGAAGAAGAATCATCACCAGCTTGGTGTTCAGAAATTGTAATCAATGGTTTACCACTCCAATTGTTTAGTGATCTTAAGAACGCAACTATACAATCGATAGAAATCATTTTCAAACCGTATTCAATTGGGAAATTCAAATTGGCGTCAGGGTTAGGAGGATGACCACCTAGTTTGCCAACGTTCAATTGTGGAACCTCAGCTAAATCATAGGATGCCAATTTTCTAGTTAAACTTTCTCTGTAGTTTACTTTCTGGGTAGGTGAAGCGTCCACTCTAGTCAATGCAAATCTTGTTAAATAGTCCATTATAGTTTCACATATGTTTGGCATTGAAGGATCACAATCATAATTTAAGTATAATTCAATCAATGCCTTTGGATCATCGCAGACTCTATGTATAACGCTCAATAGGTATCTTTTCTGATGAGGACTTGAAGTTTTCATTTCACTAACAGGGAAGTAAATCTCGTCCAAGAAGACAGGAATTTCTGATTTGAATTCATCTCTTAATTTATCAATCATTATCCAATAGATTTCCAAGCTGACTTCATAAACTGGTGCCAATTGGGAAGCAGCATTTCTTGATAAAACCAAGCACAAATATTTTCTGATAGCATCAATCAACCTTGTCTTTTCATTAACTGCTTTATTTATTATGATACAATTTTTATTCAAGAAACAATCAATATGATTTTTCAAGATCCAATGGACAGTGTGCAATGATAATAGTTTAGATCTAATTGCTTGAGATCTCATATCAATTGAACCATTTTCAATTACTTTAACTGCCAAATTACTCATGGATCTGAAAATTAAAAATGCGTCTTTAACAAGCAATTCATTTTCATCATCTAGAATTTCATCTGAAGAGAATTGAAGGTCATCATTGTGCATATTAGCTTCCATTTCTTTTAATGTCATTTGTTGGCGATGCAGTTGCTGTTGATCTTCAAGAGTTTCAACTTCATGATCATCATGATGATCGTCATTGTTATTAGTGGCAAGGTCAGTTTGAGAGGCACGAGTGTTATTCTCTTTAATAGAATCAACTTTATCAAACACAATACTCACCACTTGAGTTAAAGTAGCTTGAGCAATTCCTTGATTAATGGGAGATAATGACAACAAGAAAATATTATAAATTTGTCTAATCGCTTGTAGTAAGACTTTACCATGAACAGGCATTGATTCATTTAATATTGCAGCCGTTAATACTCTAATAACTTGTAATTCAACTCTCTCATCTGTGCCTTCTCCATCAAAACATGAACTTATAACTTGCACAGCGGCTTCAATTAATGGAATTTTCCCCTCTGTGGAAAGATTCGAACCATCTTCATTGCCAGATCCTGCATCGACATCGACTTTCAAATCAGGTATAGTTTTCTTATAACTGATTAAAGTAGGTTGATTAAACACATTGAAAGTGAAAATTTTACTTAAACAATCCAAAGCAAATATTTTGGCTTCAACATTATTCTTCTCACAAGCTAGTTTAATAGGTTCAAAAATGATTGATTCATTTGGCATCTCACCAGTTTTCAGAATATTGACAGCTTTCTTCGCTGCGTCCACCAGATCGTGATGTTTCTTAGTAACTTCTTTAATGGATATTATGTTATCAAATGAAGTCTTGATGAATGCAATAGTAACTGATTCATTGACTGTATTTTTTCTTTTTTGCAAAGAAGGAGTTCCATTAGCTGTTGGTGGGATACCGCCATTAGAGGCAGAGGCAGAGGCGGAAGAGGAGGAGGCTTTTAAAGGTGTGGAAGGGGCACTAACAGGTGCAGATGGAACCCGAGGTAGCTCTTTCTCATGTTGATCAGAAACGTCAATCTTAGCATGTAGATCCTGTTGTTGTTGTTGTTGTTGTTGTTGTTTCTGGTGCTGCTCTTCTTCTTCTGTTTGGTGAGAAACGGTCCGATCATCGTCAGATACAGCAACATGCTTATCTTTATCATTATTCAACGATCCCTCGTTATTTAATTGTTTTGAACTTGATCCGTTTGCATGATGATGCTGATTATTCGTTTGCTCTGTTAATTGTTCCTTATGTTGTTCATCGTGGTCTACATCACCACCTTGCGGCGCAGCAGTAACTGGTTCTTCTTTAGTAGGTTCACCCATTTAAACAAATGATAAATAAACTATGATATTATGATTATCCTGATGTTGCAACAACAATAACAGAATGTATGAAGGTGGGTATGTAGGTATAGGTACACCTTTATCAGTTTAGATGGATGGAAAAAGAAAAAAACACACAAGCTTTGACTTGACACCAAACTAAAATTATTCAAGAGTAACGTTTTTTTTTTTGATCCTATTAAAAACAAACAATTGAGTGGAAATAAAAAAGCACAATTTACAAAAAGTAAAACCTTTGCTTAATTAGTGAAAGAATGATCTAGAGATACAATTGACTGAGATAGTAGCGTCAGTCAGTCACAAATTATTCAACTTATGTTCCCTTCTTCTTCTCCTTTGTTGATGATGTGTGTGTGAATGTGTGTCCTTTCCTTTCTCTTTCTGTTTAATGGCTGGTTACAATCTCAAAATGCTCACACAATTTGTATTTCTGCGCGCCCAGACGGATTATCTCAGAAATGAGGTAAGCGAAGGGACAAGGTGTAGAGGTGTCACTTCAGTAAGTGCTGCGTAACCGCGGGCTGTAAAAAAAAAGGGCCGCCCAAAGAAGGAGGGATATTATAAGTAACAATGTTCTTCTCTATAACTACATCTGTGATTATTTCTTGGATATGTATAAAGTAAAGTAGGTATATTCATAAACGTTCAATATAGGAAAAGCAGATAAGAAAGCATAACAAAAAAAAACGAAAACGACAACGAAGAACTAAGAACTATATAATGGAACTGAAGTGGAGACAAAAAAAATGCTAGGAAAACAAGAACAACAACAAACAACAGCGCAAGCGCCATTATTATTATATATATAGAATCAAATACATGAATGATAACTAAACTAATCTAAGTATCCCAACTTCTACCTTTAACTTCTTTTAATTCATCTTGTGTATAAACATGACCATTAGTGAAATAACCTGCTGCTATTTTTGCATCGATTTCCACTCTTGAATCAGTAGGTAATAATTCATCTGGGATTTCCACTCTTTCCACAATTTCAATTCCTTGATTTACAATTGCATCATGTTTCATATTACTCATTGATAACATTCTATCAATCTTAGTAATACCTAACCAATGTAAGATATCAGGCATCAATTCTTGGAATCTTGCATCTTTAACACCTGCGATACATTCAGTTCTATGGAAATAAGCATCTGCAGAATCTCCTGCTCTTTTTCTAGCATTGTAAACTAAATATTTTGTAACTTCACCCAAGGCTCTACCTTCTTTTCTATAATAAGCAACAACACCATTGCCACCTAATTGAGCTTCTTTTGCAGCTTCTCTTAAACCGAAAATTAAATAACATCTACAAGAGCAAATATCGGATAAAAACACATCTGAACCGGAACATTCATCATGAACTCTTAAAGCCAATTTTTTTTCAGGATTTGGAATGTTTTCAGGATCACCAAGAATATAAACGGTGATACCGCCAATTGGAGGCATAAAAGTTTCCAAGTCAGGTCTTGTGATCAATTCAGGATACATACCATTGGTATCTTCAAATAAAGCTCTTCTTAAATCCGTTTCGCTAACACCTAATCTTTGTGCCACACCGGGTAAATGCCAAACAGGATCAACTGCAATCTTGGTTACAGCCATATCTCCATTTGAATTCAGGACAATCTTACCATCTGGTTTTAAATTACCTTTAGAAACTTCATCTTTAATTTCAGGCAATGATAAAATAGCTTTAGTGATAGACATGGAAGGTCTAACTTCGACGTTTTCAATATTTTCAACATCGTTATATAACCAAGGAGCTAAATGACCAAATGGATCAACAGAGACAATTTTACCCGGTTCTGACCATTGAGACACTTGAGGGAAAGTATAAGGAGGCTCAGCATTGGTATAATCAGGCTTATGATTATAATCTAATTGTTTTGTCACAATAGACATAGCATGATAAATGGAATAAGGACCAGAATGAGCACCAATAGCATTATGTTTAGTGATACCATCACCTGATCTATTGACAACGATAGGGCCTCTAATTTTTGGATCTTGTTCAAACCAGTTTAATTCAATTGGACGAATATCTTCATCGGTAGAATAAGTGGTCAATCTGACTTTGTCGCCATACAAATCTTTCAAGCCAGTTGAGATTTGAGATTGAGTAGTTGGAATAGTGTGAGATTTTAAAGGATGTTGTTGATGTTTATAACCACAATCACATGACGAATCAGTGGTTGTTAGAACATCTATAGAAACTGGAGCCATCTTTGTGTTGTTGCGGTGGAGGAGGAGGTGGCTGTGGTTGGGGCTGTGTTTTTTTTATTTACTCTTTTTTACTTATAACAGAATATGAAAGAAGTAAAGATAAAAAAAAACTTAGAATGAGATAATAATAATGATTAGTAGTAATGTGTATAAAACGAATAGAGAAATCAATGATTCACTGATTAGAAATTGAAACTGATGCAACCAAATGAGAAGAGAAACAAACAGTAGGGAATCCAGGGTATATTTATAGATAAAAAGATAATCAATCAATCAGTCAATAAGAAACAACAGATTATCGTTGAGAGTAAATAAAATAGATAAAGCAAAGAAATGACAGCCTCCGACGGTAAGCGCTCAATCTCAATGTAAAAGATAAAGAGTTCCGTACGGGGTAAACCAAAGGCGGTGTTAAGGCCCGTTTTAAGCGGGCAGGGCAGGGACGGGGACGCGGCTTTTCATTGGACGGTTCGGCCCTGGCGGGTGGGGCCTGTTCTGCTCCGACGGAAGGAGACGGACGATGATGATGATTATGGCGATAATGACGTCAGCAGTTCTTCTTATCGGTCCTCGGGTGAAGATGATGTAATCAAACCGTTGATAGTGATAGTGATAGTGATAGTGATAGTGATAGTGATAGTGATGGTGATGCTCTATCTAAACTATACTATCTCTGGATCATACTACCCCTGGATCAGTGTAGTTTACCGTCGATTTTGATGACTTATGGATAACAAATCCCTACTAATGGACCCAGTTAGAGGTGTTACTTTTTCAGCATTATACATGGTAGTCCAGTCCACTCCACTTGATTTTTCATCAATTTTTCTGGACTTCATATTAATAAGTAAAATCTATAACTTTACATAAAATCAGAAATATTATATTATTAAACCAACACAAATATGGAATGTAAGAAGAAGAAGAAGAAGAAGAAAAAAAAGGCAGAAGCATCGAATTATATAACCTAGAAAATTGATCAAAAATGACAGAACGACTCAAAGGAATAGATTAGAAAAAAATACAACACAACATACATATGAAACAATTAATGTACATTTCCATCGATGAAAATGAATGAATGAATAAATTAATTAAATTTGTTGAACTAATTGAATGATTCATTTTCAATATTGATGAGTATGAATAGAATCAACATGCTCAACTTTAATCATTGGTCTATAAACTGGTTTCCACATTTGTGATTTCACCCATTGTAAACATTCATCGAAATCTCTTGGAACTTTAACTTTCCCACCATCTGGAGATTCTTCTTGTTCAATTCTAGCAACACCTTCTTTCAAAGATTGTAAAATGACAGCAGTGGCAACTTTAGCTGATGTTTCATCAATCACTTCTAAAGGTGCTAATAACCCAGCTTTAGGATCTTTGAAACCTGGTGAATCGGCAGCTAATTGATCAACAGCGGCCGAGATCATAGTATCAGATATAACAGAAGCTCTTGATAAAACAGCACCTAATCCAATTCCAGGGAATGTGAAACAATTATTATTCTCCGATATGACATGACCATCAACTGGTTTGAAAGGAGATCCAGTTGCAATTAAAGCGTCATTATTGGTCCATTTCATTGCATCTTCAGGAGTACATTCGTGTAATCTAGTTGGATTAGATAATGGGAAAATAATTGGTCTTGAGTTATGTTTATACATTGTCTTGATAACTTCTTCGTTAAATGCACTAGCCTGAGTGGAACAACCAACTAAAACGGTAGGTTTAATCTTATCAACAACATCAACTAATGATGCAGTGTTGACACCTTCCCAATCTTTAGCACTATCGGCAAATAATTGTTGAGCTGGTGATGATTGTTCATGCATACTATCTAAGATTAAACCTCTTCTATCCATACAATGAATCTTAGATCTTGCCTCTTCCACAGTGGCACCATGTGTCACCATGTGGTTAACAATTTGATAAGCAATACCTAAACCTGCAGAACCGGCACCATAGATAAGAACTTCAGAATCTAATAATTCTCTATTAGTGATTTTCAAAGCGGCAGTCATTGAAGCCATAACCACGGCACCAGTACCTTGAATATCATCGTTGAAACAAGGTAATTCATTTTTATATCTTTCCAAAACTGGTCTAGCTGTTGTGACACCGAAATCTTCAAAATGTAAAACAGCACCTGGGAATCTTTTCTTTAAAGCTTGAATGAATTTATCCATAAATTCATCATATTCGGCACCTCTCACCCTTGGGAATCTATTACCCATATATAATTCATCTTTAAGTAATCTTTCATTATTGGTTCCAGCGTCTAATACCACAGACATGACTCTACCTGGATGAACACCAGCACATAAAGTCATTAATGCTGCTTTAGAAATAGTGATTCTAACACCACCAACACCTTGATCACCAATACCTAAAATACCTTCACCATCTGAAACAACAACGTAATCTATATCTTTCCCTTCACCAAATGCAGCTAATCTTTCATCAATTGAATCTTGATCGGTAATATCAAGGAAACAACCTTCAGGTTTTCTAAATCTATTTGAATAAGCGGCGATTGCATCACCTTCAGTTGGAGTATAAACAATTGGAATCAATTCTCTAATATGTCTTCTAACTAATTCATAAAATAAAACTTTATTTTGTTGTCTCATTGAAGTACAAAAATCATTTTTAGCTAATGGAGTTTTCAAGTAATGTAATTGATTATAAGCTCTATCGACTTGTTCATCTAATGTATTGACAACAGGTGGTAGTAAACCTGTTAAACCAAAAGCTTGTCTTTCTTCTAAACTGAAAGCGGAACCTTTATTAAACAATGGAGAATTCAATAGATGGAAACCTTGTAAATCACATTCAATCGGTCCATCCACCGATAAAATTGTAGATCTTGGAGTTCTCTCTTTAGCATGTTCACCAACTGGCGTCTTTATAGTATGTGAATGAATATGCGAAACTTTAGAATTCGTCACTTGAGAACTAAATCTGATTAGTTGTGGAAACACTTTATGTGATCTTGTAAAATGTGATGAGCGAAGAAGCATAACTGTAGGCGAATGTATGTGAATGTGTATGTGTATGTAAATGTATCTAGGTTTGAATATATTGTTAATTAAAGAACAAGTTGGCTTCTCTCTTTACTTTTTTAGATTGCTAACGCGGTTATTGGAAGACACGAGAGGAATATATCACTCGAAAGAATTTAGAACGATACAAACAGATGAAAATATTTGTTTGAATAGGCAGAAGGCAAAGTATTTATGTAAGAGATATTATCATATTATATTATTATAGTTAGTTAAAAAACACAAGAAATTATTACCATAAAAAACACACAAGCCAACTGACAAAAGGTGATGAAAAGTTTCTATTGATAGATATAAATTCAACAATTACAATTTCAAATAGCCGCTGCCTGGACTTTTGAAGTGTCTCGCCGCATTAGGCAAATGTGCGGCTGATGGTGAGAAACTGCAGGAATTGTGTATTTTTTTGCGCCCGTAGAGAACCGGAAGAACGGGCAGAGGCTGGAGGGGCAGCCAGCGGGGGGTGGCAGTGGTAGCAGTGGCTGGTATTATTATACTTTGGCGATGGATGGCCTTTTACAATTGATTGACAGTCAAATTGACATTCAAATTGGCGATGTTCTTGTACTTTCATCCTACACCAGGGAACAGACTCCATCTTCATACAAAAGTTCCAAGTGAACGCCCGCCAATGTGAACACCCGCCAATGTGAACTAACTCCCCCTTCCCTTCCCCAAAAATAGGCCGCCAAAATCAGCCTGAAAGAAAAATGCCGCAACAGACAGAAGACAGCAGACAGCAGACGCGGCTTATTTGTTACTCCGCTTGATGTTTATATTATACTATATTATAGTATAAGGACAAGGAGACAGAAGACAACACGTGATTTGCGATTTTGGGCAGTTGGGCAGCGGTCTGTTGCTGAACGATAGCGGCAATAAGGCCCTGTCCAGGTCAGATTTACAGTTGTACATAGTAATACATTCATAATTCATACGGACTGAGTTTACGTGGCAGGGTTCTCCGATTTACTGGGACTAAAATGAAGTCGTTGGTTGGTTGAAATCTGACCAACTCCGGTGGCAGATCAGCAAGTTTAATAAACCCTCTAACTAACAACCCATTATTACACTTATAGACTATTATTATATACGTGTTACAAAAGTACAAACACAACGACGATCTCTTGCGTGTTTTGTCTTGACATTGACCAATTTCTTATTGTACTATGTTATGTAAATTATTATACCTAGAGATGATGCCCTGTATGGTTCTTGTTTTATCGGACATCAAAAATTCTCTCTGCTGGGTATTCGGCGCGTTTCTCTCTCTCATTTCTTTTCATAAAATGGTGCTTGTTTTTGGTATATATCATCATGGGGTAGGAATACATTGGTTGTCACTCTGTTACGTACCAATGAACTTGGTACTCAGTAGACGATACAAGCTGAAGCTGAATCTGAAGATGAAGATGAGCTGGGTCATATGTGTCCGATCTGATCTGATGTGACAGACGCAAAAGACACGGTTTCATCCATGCTTGAAATTCACCAATCCAAACATTCAATGCACGGCTTTCTTTCACCTTATTTCACACACCACCATTGCATGAATTGCACATCATATTAAATATGGGCTTGTTCTTATTCTTAGTACAAGGTTTTCGGAGATCGGACTAAGGGGTCTCCGTAGCTTTTCGGACTGTCCCCGATCTCGGAGAAACCAGGAGAAGGCTGACGATGATGTAAGATGGTGAGATGTGGTGAGATGTTGCACACAATAATTTCAGCTTCATCTCTTCTGAACGAGATTGATCTTCTCATTTTCGGAGTACTTTCTCCTGTTAAACTGACCACTTCCAGTAAGTGTCTCAGGTTCATCAGATTAATTAGTGGTGAATTTAATAGTGCTGGTATGAGGCATTTAGCATTTTTACATCTAATCTCTCATGTCGTTACGGTGATTAAAAAACAATATCGTTACTATTTATGAAGATTTAGAGAGTGAATGAGGGAAAAGAGGAGAGAGAAAGAGGAGTAGTGTTGTCTTGTGACCAGTTTCTATTCTATATTATATTATATATATATATATACAGTAAGTGGATTAAGTGACGAGCATTTCTACAGGCGACTGACATTTCAAGCCTATAACTAGAGCATTTTACCCTTTTGACTTATATTTTCTCAAAAGACGATTCACCGACTACACAAAGCTTCTGTTTACGTGTTAGATTTCTCGCCACTTTAGCACAGGGAGCAGACATCTTCGGATAAACCAAAAAAAGACGAAGAAAAGCCCCCTGTTGTTTTAGCACAGCCCTCTTTCTGATGGTCGTACGCGAAAGAACTGAACACTTTTGTAAATTGGCAGATACACGTGAGTATCATCACATTTCTCAGTTGTCTATCTAACTAACTAACTAGTTAGTTATATACCTGCCTGATAAACGACTATCACTGTTCTGTCTTCTAATATCAATCCAAATAAATATATCTTACTTAATTGAATTACACTTGTTCTTTGCAGATTGATGTGTTCTACCCCTCTTGTTCTTTGTTCTTGTTGTTCTTATTCTTATTCTTATTCCATTGATCCATCCCCCAGTTTTTTTGCAGAATAAAATTCGAAGACAATTGCGCGTTTGTGTGTGTGTGTGTTTGTTTGAGTGTGTGAGCCTCAGTTTGTTCCCCATTCTTATTCTTCATCTGACTTAGCATCATCCTAGATGATCAAGATGCTCGCTCGCTCTTAGACATTTGTCCTGCTAGTGCCTTTACTTGTGTTTCCTGTATTGGGGCTGAAAACGTTGTGATTGGACAGGCATATCGTATCTGTGTATCCACGCCACAGTGGATTTTCACCAAATAGACAGATGGCTAATGGATATTGATTGGCATTCGTTGTAGTTTTCGTAGTTGTCTCTATATTGAACCTATTCACCACAATTTTTATCTGCAAAAAAAAAAATTCTTCATCTTAGTAATTCTTACTAATATAAAATATCGATGTCTACTTGATAATTATCTCGTTATAAATTGCTCTTGATTTCTCAGGCAGTTGTTTTTCTATTGTAAACTGCCAAAAAAAGCGAACACGCACCGAGTAACGATAAAATAGCTGACTACCACTACTATATACAATGGCTTCAAGTTCAACTTCCACCATTAAACTGAAAGGTGCCCCAAGCATTTCTGAAATTGAACAACTTGTCAGAAAATCATCTTTACTCTCAGTGAGCAAAGATGGTATTGTTGAACCTGCAATATTTGGACCAGACCCATCAGGTTTAGAAATTTTACCTGAAAATACAAGACAGAGACTAATTAAATCAGGTGTCGACATCTCTAAAGGTTATCCTGAAAGACCTGACAATTCTAAAGTTCCAGTTTTTGTAGATGAAGTTATTAAAATTAGAGATGATGATTATCAACATATTGAAAGAGGATTCAACGCTGATCCTGAAAAGAAAGCTTTATTTGGTGCTGCAAAAGAAGTAATTAATTTAACTAAACATATTGGAACTGAAATTGTTGGATTACAATTACAAGATTTAAATGATAAACAAAAAGATGAATTAGCTTTATTAGTCGCTGAAAGAGTTGTTGTGTTTTTCAGAGATCAAGATTTAACGATAGGTAAACAATTAGAATTAGGTGATTATTGGGGACGTGTTGAAAAACATCCTCAAACTACTAGAGTTCCTCAATTTGAAGGTTGTACTGTTATCTGGATAGATTATGCACATAAAGATGCCGAGAGATCTCCATTAACTTTCAAGAATCAAAATTATAGTAATTGGGATAGTATTAGACATGGACATGGAACTACACAGGTTTGGCATACAGATCTAACCCATGAAAAGAGACCACCTGGATTGACTCATTTACATCTAGATACCATTCCTAATGTTGGAGGTGACACTTTATGGACTTCAGGTTATGCAGCTTATGATAAATTATCATCAGAATTTCAAAAATTCTTGGATGGTAAAGAGGCCGTTTTCATCTCTGCTCATAACTATTTGGATAGAACTAACCCACTTTCTGGTCCTAAACCGGTGGAAAGAGTTCATCCTTTGGTGAGAACTAATCCGGTTACCGGTTGGAAATCGTTATACGTTAATAGAGGTATGACTAAAAAAATCCTTGGTGTTACACCAGTTGAATCAGATATTATATTGAATTATCTATATGACGTTTATGAAAAAAATGCAGACATTCAAGTGAGATTCAATTGGAAGTCTAATAATCCAAAATTAGGTACTTCTGCCATCTGGGATAATAGATGTTCTCAACATAGAAACGTTTACGATCATGAAGGTGGTGAGCCAAGACATGGTATTAGAGTCACTTCGTTAGCGGAAGAACCATTCTTTGATCCTAATTCAAAGTCTCAAAGAGAAGCTTTAGGTTTATCAATTGACTGAATGTAAATAGGATGCAAATATCAGTATGAATGTGTGTGTGTGTGTGTGTAATTAATTATGTACTTGTCTGACTTCATATATATCAATATCAACATCAACATCACTTTGGCTGGGGCTTATTTTTGACAACCACAGCCTTGCAGTTTCCTGATTGGGAAATGTTTTTATCCACCGGACATAATCGGCGAACATGACATTATAAATTATGTAATTATGTCCTGAAGAGCCGCACGTATATTTTAAGTTCTTCCTTTGGTGATGCTTCTTCTTTTTTTTTTCTTTTCTTTTTTTATTAGTTGTTGTCTTTGACACAATTTACTTAGTAGATTGTAGTAGAGTTTAGTAGAGTGGATCAAGCTTTTAAAGTTGAATAGGGATCTAAATATCATCTACTCTCTAATCCATTCTCTCTATCTGGCTACGTTTCTACGTATCGTCCGTCCGTCCGTCCATCCGTCCATCCGTCCATCCGTCCATCCATCCATCCATCCATCATGTCAGCAGAAGATAAAGTTTACCTATCATATAATCACATCCATCAACTTTGTAAAGAATCTGGTGAGAAGATCAAACAATTGAATGTTGATTATATCGTTGCTATAGGTTCTGGAGGATTTATTCCTGCTAGGATGATTCGTACGTTTCTAAAAGAAGAAGGTCAACCAAATATGAAAATTTTCGCTATTTTGCTGGCTTTATATGAAGATCTAAATACAACTTCTACAGATGCTGAAGAGGCTGGGAATCAAGTGAAGAGAATTCAATGGATCGATTATAAACAATCAAACATTGATCTATGTAATAAGAAAGTGTTAATTATTGATGAAGTTGATGATACTAGAACCACATTACATTACGCTTTAAATGAATTGACAAAAGATGCTAAAGATCAAGCTAAGGAACAAGGATTGGATAAAAGTAATACAGAATTCTTCATTTATGTACTACATAACAAGTTAAAACCAAAGAAAGCTGATCTACCAAAAGAAATGTTTGATGGGAAACATTATATAGCTGCTAGAGAGTTTCCTGATTGTTGGATAGCATATCCTTGGGAGACTTCAGATATTATTACTCATCAAAAAATGGCAGAATTGCAAGGATATGACATTTGAAACTTTGATTAGAATTGCAAGGGTATGACAATTGAATTTTTGAATAGAATTGTTTTCGTTTTTTTAATAGATATATCTACGTTTTTATTACCATGTACAATTTTTTGTTATTTGCTCGTTTTTGCTTTTTTTTAATTTTTGTATTACATACATTATTTAATATTCTTGCTTGTTTTAATAAGGACTATATGTATTTAGATGCGAAATTGTTTTTTTTTGTTTTGTTTTGATTTCTCCTTTTAATTACTTCATTAACTCATCAAGATCCCCCTATAATTACACCTTGTGATGTTTCAACTTGAATATCTCTTTGATACAACTACCAAAAGGAACAGTGGTATCTAATAACGCTGATTCATCTTTAGCGTTTTCACAAATTCTATTCCTCACAATTAACCAACCTCTAAGAGCGACTAAACAAAAACCAGCAACTATATAACAAACACCAACGAAAACAGCAACGTCAACGTATTGATCTGGATTGGCAGGACCTTCCTTCTTGATAACGATACCTAAAATAGGTGAAACAAATCCGGCAATACCGACAAAGATCCAAGTTAAAGCCATTGCGATACCCATTTTCCTTAATCCTGTTATTGAAACTGTCATTGTAACTAAAGTGACCCAAATTGTACCCATTATTGAACCTTCAATTAATGCAAATGCTATAGCTGTGGCAAAATTTCTTGCTGGAATCCACATAGCTAAAGAAAAGATACCAACTAACCAACTAGCTAGAATCGTGACGTTGACAGGTCCATAAATGTCACATAGTTTCCCTATTGAAGGTCTACCAAAAATGATACCAACAGAGACCATAGTTGCCACAATGGAAGCTTGACTGGAATCGTAACCTAATGATCTAGTAAAATCTCCTAAATTATACATCAACACGACGTAGGCAAATAAAGTGAATATGATCCATAATGATAAACACCAGCATCCAAAACTGGTCCATATTTGCTTATCATAAATTTTGTAAATCGGTTTAATATGTTTGTTTCTTGTCTTAATCAAACAAAGAGCTATACAATTTAAACCGGCACACATTATAGCTTGAGCTCTTAAAGCCCATTTGTAACCATGATGAGACATTATAGGTTCGAAACCAATGTTATAAATGATACCACCAATACCAGATCCGGCAGCGGTGATACCCATAGCTAAATTTCTCTTACCTTTAGCACCACTGGAAAACCATTGAGGAATGATGTTTATGTTAGAAATAGCAATTAATGCTAAACCAATCCCTTGTAACACTCCTTGAGTTAAATATAGTTGCCACATTTTAGTGGCAAAAGACGCCAACAGAACACCTGTAAACTGGAAACAAATTCCAACTGCAATAGTTTGTTTCAAACCAATAACACCAACCATGAAATTGATAAGCGGACCAAATGTTAACCCACTACCAAAGGTTAATCCACCAATGATACCAAAGTCTATCTTTGATGCACCATTGAAAACATCATCGTTTAAATATTTTTGGAAATATAATGAAAATGCTGAATTAGAACCCCATGTATTGATATTAAATAACGCACAACCAATTACAACAGCCAATCCCCATCCTGAAAATTTATCAGGAATATCAATTTGTGGTGATTGAGATGGTGGTGACAAAGGTATTTCATGATCAGGTTCATATTGTTTCTCTAGATCTGGAATCGATGAATCTTGTGAGTCATGATGATTTTGAGCTTCTGGGGTGCCAGAGATTGAGTTTGAGTTGGGTGCGGAAACGGAAGCGGAAGCGGAGGTGGAAGTGGAAGAAGTGAAATTGTTTACCATCTCAATTAAATTCCTTTTGATTGACAATTCAGTCGTGAATACAAATGTGAAAAGTGTACAAAAGACCTTAGATTGTGTTTAAATATTCAATGATGATATGATTGAATAGTGTGCAATCAAAGGAATAGTCTATCTATAGATTGGATGAAGTTTCGTATAATAATATTCAGGAAGTTTCGTTCTGGAAAGAGCTGAGAATTCCTCTAGAATCACTTTGTAAGAATTATTATAGTTATAAGAACAAGAAATATAGTCCATCTAAGATGCACTTAGGGTCAAATGTGATACCATCAGAAGATTGGAAGAAATCAATGGTATTTAAAGTGATAATTAAAGTGATAACAATAGTTCAACTATAAATGAGTAATAAATAAGATAAAACCGCTACAAAGTTTATAAAGTCCATTCTCGGCTTTTAGCGCAAGAATTTTTATTTTTCGCTGTTTTATTGTTTCGCGCCAAAGTGAAAAACGATAAATTCTCCTCGAAACGCCAAAGATAAGCGGGCCGAGCGGAGTGGTGAAAAAACACACAGGCGGCGATTTGAAAAGAACAAAACAGAACAGACACCGATACATACCCCCATTCTTATGTCTATGGAAGCAGAAATACACATATAACTACTGAAGTTGCTGTCGTCTAATTTGCCTGTTTGTTGGTAACCGCCGAGAATACCGAGGAAAAACCAAGCAAACCAAATGACCGCTCGATGTTTGATCTCGGTCATCGGTATACAACAGAGATGCTGTTGTGGTCCCTTAGACAATTATATATTGGGTGTGTATATTGAAGTGCTGAGATATCGGACTTGTCACTCTATTATCACATAACAAATTCACTAACTGGGTGTTATATGTGAACTGATGGGTAATAGATGACCCATAAAGAAGACAAAGGGAAGGATGACTATGATTGATTAGCAAAAATAATTATCACCAAGTCTGTACGAGAAGAGGAATCAAATTCTGCCTTCATGATCTGATCGATTAGATAAATATTTTGTATAACCACTAGCGCTATAATTATCAATTATATATTCAATATATAAAGTCTATATTGTTATGAAGTAACATCACTTCAGCATGGAATTTCAGCACAAAGAATGCTACCACTTCAACAGTTTGATTATAGTGTATGTTCGTAGATTTTTCTAGCTTTACAGATTCCTGGAATGAGTAGAACCTGGTCCCTTTGTATGTTGTAATAAGGTTAATAACTGTCCACGAATATTTAGGGTCATATATATATATACCTCAGACATGGGTATAAAGTTCAGGATTCCCAATAAGACAACAGAATAACATTATTAATATTCATTTATAAAACTAATACGCACTACTCAATTGCAAGTTTCTACTGCACATACACTGCTACAAGAGTGTAAGCTATACAAGAATAAAATATTGATCATAATAAATAAATAAGTAAGAAAATAAATAAATAAGAAGGTGAGTAAATAAATAAATAAACGACTAGTCACTGAAATGAACTAGAATAATCTCTCTAAAGGTTCGGCGCTTAAAACTAAAAAGTGAGAAATGTTGGTTCTCTCATCTTATATTCTCCTTTTACTTAATAACAGTAAAGATTCTCACTGGATAATCGTCATTATACATACCATGCTCATTCTCATCATGTAAGATTTTCAATTTGAAACTTTTATTCAGGTTAGGTGCCACCACAGGTTCTCCACTAGTACCTAACAATTCCCCATTAATAACGGTTTTATCAACAGTCGATAAAACATCTGTCAATTTCAGCTCTTCTTTATCCACTATAGCCAATTGCTTGACACCTTCGTCACCTTTCAGTAATCTAGGTTTAGTAATATTACCTAACTGTAAAAGACCTCCAATTTTAGCCTGATTGAAGCCTATCACTTGAGGATAAGCTCTTCTAGTGTCTCTTTTATGATACGGATTGTTTTGTATATCTGAGGCAGGTAAAGTTCTTGGATCCTTATATTTTTCTTTATTCGACGAAGGAGCAGGGACTCTGTAATACGGGACGTAAGGGTTACCCGAGGATCTATTTGGAACCAGGGTAAGCGTGCTTCTAATAAACTCCCAGATCCCATTGGAACCCGTTGTGTACTTCTTCCAGACAGGAACACGACCACCTGACATTTTTTCTACAGCAAGAACTGAAATACACTCTGATAGTACCTATTTATCTACACATCAAGAAGAAGAGCAAGATATACACGGACATACACAGAAACAGACAAATACACCTTATAGAGACATTCTTAGCAGTTTGCATAAGAACAGAAAATGAGGGGAAGAAAAGCGGGTAACCTCTTATGTAATCAGTGCGGAATTGGAGGTTTTCGGATCAGACAAGATAAAGAAAGAAAGAAGCCAACTGGAGATGGTTGGGTGGTTGTTAGCTTGTTGTTGGTGTTGCTGTTTGTAATCCATTGGTAGTACGCACAAGAATCATGTCTGGTACAGGAAGAGTGCTGAGAAGTTCCAGGAACTTGAGAAACCGAAACACAAACAGAAACAACAGCTTCTCTGGCCAATCATCCCCATCCCACGGAGATTCTCATCACGAGATATACGAAGCGTTGTCCGATTTTTCAAACAACAACAATGACAATCACCACTACGATCAAGAACACCATGTAGGGGAACAAGAGGGCTTGGATGAGATAGAAAATTTCAGTTCGGACAATGAATCAATGGAAATACCTCAAGTGGAAATTCAGGAAATTATCCATTTAGCAAACAACGTGATTCGAGAGAACGATGAACAAAGACAATTTAGGGTAGGTGATTTGGAAGATACAGAAGAACAAGATGGTATAGATCCGAGTTATGAAGCAATTGCTAGGCGTTTGTTGAATATTAACCATCAAAATAATGATAGTGTGAACGATAACGATAACAATAACGAGAATGAGAACGACAATGGTACGAATAATCTTGATGGTCTTGGAAGGTTAAGAGGATTACGTCCTGGTATAGTCAATGCCAGACCTCCTGATAATAGACCTTTTTGGATCAAAATTCTTGATTCAATTACAATCACGCTGTTCCCCTTTGTATTACTTAGAGGAATCAGAAATCTATTCTCATTATCTTCTTTCTCATTTGATATGTTACAAGAAACATTTGATTTTGTTG
The DNA here is from genome assembly GCA_003707685.2 of Ogataea pilisensis. Taxonomy (NCBI): domain Eukaryota; kingdom Fungi; phylum Ascomycota; class Pichiomycetes; order Pichiales; family Pichiaceae; genus Ogataea; species Ogataea pilisensis. The sequence goes on from PPKM02000014.1 coordinate 182,269, forward strand.
AATTTATGCAAGGAAACAATGATATCATTTCTTCTTCTTCTTCTTCCACTACAGTAGACAAGACTTCACCTTTAATTATGAAGTTTGGTCGAATAATTATGGATGAATTCCCTAATTGGGGCCAGAACGTGAAGATTTTCGTGACTTTATTGGTGTTCCACCTTTACAACGTTTTGTTTTCAATTTTTATAACTATATCAGCTGGATTTTTAACGTTATGTTTGGTTTGTTCTATTGGAAAAAGGTGGCATTCTGTTGAGAAGTATATGGTTGGGATATTTAAAGATGGGGAAGGAACTATTTGAATTTTTTATAAGAAGTGCTATTTAGGGTATTTTTCAGATCACTACACTTATTATTGTCATTATTATTATTGTTATTCATTATTATTTTGTATGTGTTTTCCAACGTAAATTGTTCTTGTTGTGTAGATAGATTATCTTACATATAGAGAGATTTGAGATGGTTTATCATAATTTGGCTTACCAGTTATGGTGGTGTACGGGTGCCATTGACCGTGTTTTGTCGCTTTCCAATTGTCCCACAACTCAGTAGATGCCATGTTAAAACTGCTAGTAATCTACCTATATCTCGTCCATACGAAGAAACAGTTACTACAACCTGACAATAAACCCATCGTTTAATATAGCCAAATGTCAAAAGAAGATACAAATCTGCTGAAGAGACCTATACAGCAAGTACTCGACTCTGAAGTTGGGTCTCCAACTACTGCTTCAACTCCAATTTCAACTTCTGCTTTGACGTCAGAGACGCCATCTAAGAGAGCATCTCCTGATCCGGCTAGTAGTACAGGTGCAACAACAACAACAACAACAACTGCAGATGTTCCCGCAACGACGACCACCACGACCACCACCACCAGTAATAACGATGCTAATAGTGTCCCCTCAGCAACTCTAACTATTTCCGCCAAAGGTCATGTTACTAAAGCTACACCGTTAGTCTTACAAAAACGTAGAGAAGGTAGATTAAGAGCTTTGGAGAAATTACAAAATAAATTAGATGAATTAGGAATACGAAGAACTGATCAAGAAAATCATTTGCCATTTACATCGATTCCAACTATTCAACTGATTAATCAAAAAAATTATTATACCGACTATTTGAAAAAAGATGAACAAGTTGGTATAGTGAGAGAAATAAAAGAACAATTGAATGACCGTAGATTAGCTAAAAAGCAATCCGAAGTTGAAAAAAAACAGGATATTGTAACTAAATTGAAAAATTTTAACAATAACAACAATGGTTATGGTGGATCTGGAAATACTTCTGAATTTGATGAAGATCAAGATTTAGATGACGATGCTGCCATTGATGATCAAGAATCTGGTGGTTCCAAAACGATTATTATTCATCCTGGTTCTTCAAATATTAGAATTGGGTTGTCTTCTGATGTTGATCCTACAGTTATACCAAATATTATTGCTTATAAGTTGGCCAATGCCAATAATCATATCAAGAAGAGAGATTATACATCGGTTTTAGATCCAGATCGTAATGTGGAAGCTGATGGGGACATGAATATTAAAGATAACAATTATTTGAGAAATAAGAAAATCATTTCTTCAAATTTCAAAGAAAGAATGAGATATTACAAGAGAAGAATATTACCAAATTCAAACGAAACTTGTTATAATTTCAATAAGAGAGTAGAACCTGAACTAATTAAAGATCACGATGATATTCATAGAATTGATTATTTACAATCTGATTCTATTAGAGACAAATATGTTATTGGTGAAGATGTCTTTAAATTAGATGACTTGAATAAATGGTTAGTCAGATCACCATTTTTAAATGGGAAATTCAATGATAGAGACGTTAATTATAATTCTCCACAGGAAATCTTGGGTGACATTGAACTATTACTAACTAGATCATTAAAAGAAAAATTTGGAATTAATGGGAAAAAACAGTACAGTTCATATAGCATTATTTTAATTATTCCAAATTTATATGATAAAGATTATGTTGAATCAATGATTGACTTATTAACAAGATCAATTGGGTTCAGTCAGGTCTCCATTATTCAAGAAGGTTTGTCTGCCACTTTTGGTTCAGGGATTAGTTCAGGATGCGTTGTGGATATTGGAGCAAGCTCAATCAAGATCTGCTGTGTGGAGGAAGGTTTCATTCATCCAAATTCTCAAGTTGAATTATCGTATGGTTCCAATGACGTTACCCGATTTTTCATTAAGAATCTAATATCTCAACAGTTCCCATATAAGAAGATAAATTTAAACAATTTAAGAGATTGGGAATTGGCAAATCAATTAAAAGAGAAAAATGTCACTTTCAACGATGTTAATGTTGCTGTTCAAGTTTTCCAATTCTTCAATAGACAACCTAATCAATTAAGTGAGAAATACGAGTTTAAATGTTTTGATGAAGTTATGATTTCACCAATGGCTTTATTTTATCCTGAAGTTTTCAAAGAAGATTCCAAAAAAGAACAATCGACTGCTCAATCAGAACCAGAATTGAATGGTATAATATTAGGCAAATTATACCCAAACAAGAAAATCACTCAAGGTTTATTCGGATTATTTGGGAAAAATGATGGCTTAGATAGGACTGAAACTGAATCTACTGTTCAACTAAGTGAATCCGAAGGGAAATTAATCTCTGATATGAACCTCGTTGATTTAATTGATCATCTAATTATCAACCCTCCGAAAACATCAGGTGAAGCCGTCACCTCTGTAGAAGCTGACGGTAATGGTAATGGTAATGGTAATAATGGTGTCAATGGGTTAGATATTAGAGCTTCTAAACAACCAACAACAACAACCACTGACGATTTGAGATTGAACATGACACCACTAGATAAAGCGATTGTTGAATCTATCACGTACTCTGCTCACGGAGACCAACAGAGACTAGAAAGATTTTATTCAAATATTCTGATTGTTGGCGGCGGTTCGAAGATTGATGGATTAGAAAATATCTTACTTGATAGATTACATCTCAGTAGAGGTCCATTGTTGGCCTCTAATAGATTGGCCGAGTGTGTGAAGTTGACGAATACATGGAAGACTGAATTTGAAATGAACAACAAGCCAGCAACTACTACGACTACTGATACTAGCACCAGCAATAACAGCAACAACAACAACAACAACAAAACTTTCAAATTGAGCAAACAAAACTTGAACGAGTTAACTTCAATGATAAATGGCTCGTCAACGACTAACATTGAAATATTGTCAAATTCAAAAGATATAGACCCGGCTGTGTTAATTTGGAAAGGAGGATCTGTTTTTTCAAGGTTGAAGATTGTGGATGAACTGTGGATCAACGAGAAGTACTGGGACATGCACGGTTGCAGAACGCTAAACTATACGAGTTTATTTTATTATTAAGTAGATGTGAACAAGTAGTACGTACTGCCATTACCACCATTAACAAATAAAATCCCCCTCCCCCCCCTTTTTCAGCTACCCGCCCCACCGCCCATCGCAACCCGGCGTCTAAACACACCCGTGCACTCACGCCCGTCGCTCTTTTCCCGCCCGAATATGGAAAACTGCGCTCCTGCAAAACGAAAACGAAACGAAAAAAACGTCGCGGTTTTTCAGAGAGAGAGACACACAGAGAGACACACAGAGAGAGGCACAGAGAGAAGCAGCTCTCAAAGTTGCAATTGTTTGGAAAATTGACCACAATGAACAAGTAATCGGTCACAACGTGTAAGTGATTTGCTTGCATATACTGAGCTCTAAGTTGTTGATTTTGTTGTTGTTTTCAGTTTAGTATTCCAGTTATATCGGATTACTTTGTCTGTTTTTTTTACATTCTTGGTTAGCAACTGTAGTTAGATCTAAATCTCTTTATCCTCCTTGACACTCCTTACCGAATTCCTTATTCCCGAAATCTTGCCCAAAAAATAGCAGATTTATTTTCATATAATAGTTGTCATCATTTCCCACTTATACACACAATATGTTCAGAAGAGCCTTTTCCACCACTAGATCAGTTAAAAACTACTCTGATACTATCAAGAACTTGAAGATCACTAAAGATACCAAAGTTATCTACCAAGGTTTCACTGGTAAACAGGCCACTTTCCATGCTGAACAAGCTATTGCTTATGGTACTCAAGTTGTTGGTGGTACTAACCCTAGAAAAGCAGGTCAAACTCATTTAGATAGACCTGTCTTTGCCACTGTGGCAGATGCCATGAGAGATGCTGGTGCCACTGCTACTGGTATCTTTGTCCCACCTCCAATTGCTGCTGCTGCTATTGAAGAAGCTATTGCTGCTGAAATCCCATTAGCTATTGCTATCACTGAAGGTATTCCTCAAGCTGATATGATAAGAGTTTCTCAAATCTTGAAAACTCAATCAAAGACTAGATTAGTTGGTCCAAATTGTCCTGGTATCATTGCTCCAGGTCAATGTAAGATAGGTATCATGCCACAATCTATTCATCAACGTGGAAGAATTGGAATTGTTTCCAGATCAGGTACTTTAACTTATGAAGCTGTTAACCAAACCACTTTAGTCGGTTTAGGTCAATCTTTAGTTATCGGTATGGGTGGTGATCCATCCCCAGGTACTAACTTCATTGACGCTTTAACGTTATTCTTGGATGATCCAGAAACTGAAGGTATCATTTTAATTGGTGAAATTGGTGGTGAAGCTGAAGAAGAAGCTGCTGATTTCTTGAAAGCTTACAATGAAACTAGACAAGTTCCAAAACCAGTTGTTTCATTCATTGCTGGTGTTACTGCTCCTCCAGGAAGAAGAATGGGTCACGCTGGTGCTTTGATTTCTGGTGGTAAAGGTACTGCTCAATCTAAAATTGAAGCTTTAGCTGCTGCTAACGTTACTGTTGTTCCTTCTCCTGCTAGATTAGGTAAAGCTTTATACGACCAATTCGTTGAAAGAAAGTTGTTATAAATATAATATTATGTTGATTGATTGATTAGATTTTTTTGTAATGCGTTGTTGTTATCGTTATTACAATATAGCTTTGCGTTTTGCATTACCTTTATTTTATATTGTTATTTTTGTAAATCTCAACTAATGGCACTGTGTATGAGCTTTTGTAAATGTTTTCACTAACAAGCTGACGAAAAGATCTGAATTATTTGCCTCTTTACTGTATCTCACATTTTCTGAATGAATCGTTTTTGCCAGTTAAAGCAAACCAAATCAATGATCGACTTCTTGATTGGTAACTACTACAAGTATTGACGAAACGAAACTAAGTATCTATGAATGTATGTATGTATTGCGCAGTAAAAAAGTCATACAAAAAAAAATTAATCATTATTATAAAATTATTTGAAGAGTGAAAGGAAGGATAAAAAACACAAATGTGAAAAACGTCAATGTTTTTTCACTTACTCAGTTTATCTAACTTCCATTTCCATAGATTCAGATCATTATGCAATTCAGCTAATCTGTTCAATTTTTTATCCGCATGCAACTTGACGTTAGAATTTTTGCTTTTATTTGAATTCACTTCTTTATATAACTCATAGTAATCTTTATAAGTTGATTGAAACTTAATAATTAAATCTTTAACTTCATTGGATGACTTCAAAGAAGAGACGAGATTATGATTATTAGTTAATAGCGAGGGAGATGCTAATGATGATGTCATTGCTTTAGGCCCTTTAGGTAGTGGTTTGCGTGTCATTGGTTTCAATTCTGGTTCTTGAATTGAAGGCGAAGGGAATCTAGATTGTCGTTGACTTTTGTAAGGGGACACCGATGCTGATTTGGTAGTGGTAGTGGTAGTGGTATTATTATTTACTGGTAAAGAGACAAGTCTTGGTGTTGAAGGCAATGATGCTGGGAGTTTTCTTTTCAATATCGTGGTATTGCTATACAGTTCTGGAGAATGAGATCTCGAATCAATTGATTGTTGTCTTTGATGTTGCTTTTGATGTTGTATCTTCTGTTGTGAATTGGATTTTTGAAATTTCAATGACCCTTCTGTTAAACCAGTCTTGTCTTGTTCTTCTTGTTCGTCTTCATCGTAAGAACTTAATGGTGATGTTTTTGATATTTTATGACCTGTAGTTAAAGACATTGTCGAAGAAACTGAAGTAGTGGAAACGGTTGAAGCTGTAGACATATCAGATATTGTTCTTTTTTTTCTTGATTTTGTAAACACTACAGGTTCATCATCTTCATCAGCTTCATTAGTCATTAGTCCATTGTCTTGATCCAGATCCGAGCTTGGCAATGAACCTGAAGATGAAGAAGATATAGCGGATTCTGTGCTACTTGATCTTTTCTCGATTATTTCATCATCTTTATTTATCGATTTAGATCTTCTCTTTGATTGAATAAGTTTCAATTCTGGTTCAAATGATTTTGAATTATTCTTGATTGGAATGATCGGTTTCTCTAAAACGGAGGTAGATTTGACTTTTTTTCTCGTTTTCGGCATCGTTTTCGGCATCGGTTTCAATATTGGAAATGATGGTGATAATGTCCCTGTTGTTGAAGGAGAAGATAGGGTTTTTTTTATTATTCTTCTTTCTAAAGTAGAAGTGGGAGTTGTAGTAGTTGTAGTAGTAGTGTTGGACTGCTCCTCCACCGGAGTATCAACAGAATCTTCTTTTGGTTTTTCTTTATCTATTGTAAAAGTACTATTAATTATGGACTCATCTGTGCCTTTATGGGTCAATCCTAAACCAACTGACTTGTCGAGAACAGGATGGTTTTGTACCAACTTGGGCGTTTCTGCCTTTTGTTCTGGTGAATAACTATGATCAGTTGATCGTTTTTCTACAGACTCATCAACTTGTTTAGTATTATACTCCTTAGGTTTCATATCAATATGTGAACAATCATTAGTGATTATTAATCTCATTGGATGATCTTTAGCGTAACCTATTTCATCCAAATATGTATTCAATTTCTGTAAATTCTTAGCATCATCATCGTCCATTTTAACATAAGTCAAGTATTTTAATTTCAATGAATTAGTTTGTTTATCAATAACTTCATCGTATATCGATCGTAATTGATTTTCATCAATATTTGTATTTGTTCCTAAGAATTCAAGTTTGACGTTGTCAAATGAGACTCTTCCTCTTCCTCCATCGTCTCCTATAGTTGTTGAAAAATTGGCTAGATATTCAATGATTCTATATTCCAAACTTAATCTACTCAATGAGTCGTTATCGTTCAGTACTACTGAAGGTTTGTAATTTAATAAATTGAGTTTATAATTAATACGACCCAAACTGACACAATTGTTATTAATAATCAGTGGCGGATTATTATTATCATTATCATTATCATGACTACTATTGGAAGGTGTTAACGAAGAATATAAATCTACACTAGACTCATTCAAATTAGAGACTTTATAAAACTTATCATCTATTTTAAAAGAATCAATTTTGTTGTTTTTAACAACTAGTTTCACTTTTGATGGATCATGAGAATATAATCTTAAAATTGTAATTAATTGATCATTATTCAACTTCAATATAAGGTTGAAGATTTTGTTGTCTGATAAGTTTGTAGGAAGGAGTTTCGATACAAGTTGTGGCATGAGTAGCAGGTAATGAACATGTAATAAGACTCTGATGATGCTATGACAAGCCGTTATGATGAATTCAGTGATGAATAATTCTAACTAATGAAGTTAATTTAGTTTAATTTAATTGATTGATTGGACAGGAATCTGTGAAATCGAATGGTTTCACTTTTTAATTGAGCATGATAAATATCACGTGATGATTTATATACTATTTTGAGACGTTTTTTTTTGATGTTTTTGGTGGTGTTTTTTATTTATTTATTTAGCATTGTTGAATGTTTTGTTGTTATTTCGATGTTTATTGTGATGGGTCAAGTCGTGCTATTATATATGAATGTATATAGATAGACGCAATAATGGATCCCTTTTATGACGTGTATGAAGACGGGTTACAACAGCTGTCACTCTTCAAACAAACATCTTCGAATTCGTTAGAGTTCAACAATATAAAAGTGGAACTAATTGAAATCATCAATGATTTATCTAATGCGATTGAAGTGATAACTCAATCGAAGAAAAGAGCACATCAAGGGAACGGGAACGATTCGTTTCCTAGTATAGATGAATTCGAATTGATTGAAAGATCTAATAAGCTACGTAATTTGAAAAATGAATTCAATACGGTGGTTAAGTTATCGTCATCGAATTTGACAGGTCATTACTCTGATAATCCGTTTGATGATAGTAATATCATCTCGAGTACGAATACGAGTACGACTCCTCCTGCCGATGATATACAAGATCCAGAAGCAGATTTTAATAGACAATACAATCAACAAGTGATACAACAGCAAGAAGATATAATATCAAATGAGCTTACCACGTCGATTCGAAATTTACACCAGCAAGCATTAAGTATAGGAGACGAATTAGAACAACATGGAGAATTGTTGGAAGAAGTGGACACAGGGATAGATAGATTGAATTTCAAAATTGTAAATAATGGTATTAAGAAGATTAATAGGTTTTTAGAGACAAACCAACGAGGTAGTAATTGTTGTATTGCTGTATTGATCGTCGTACTAGTTGTTATATTGGTATTGTTAGTGATTGTATAAAAAGCGAAAAAGCGAAAAAGCGAAAAAAAGAAGAAGTTACCATGTGTGTACTACGTATGTATATATTACGTGTACTATAATATAATATAATATAATATATACACATACATAAATGCATGTCCAGTGAACATAGTCATTGTCCATATACATATCCATATCCATAAACATCTATTATTAGTTAACCAACCCGCCTGTAGTTGGATAAACGCGACGGCCACCACAATCTGAGCACACAAGAACACGAGCGCAATGACCTTTTCCATACCATAACGATACCATAGCCATTAACTATAACCATTCTCTTCTCCTACCCCTTCATAATCTCCGAATATCCATTCATCCAACATACACACCGAAACACACACCGAAAAACACCGTAATAAACAACTCAACCGAAGACTGAATGAAAAACACAACGCCGTACGCACTTATCTACAAAGGCACGTGACTTATATACCTATTAGTCATTGCGAAATTTCGCCCCAGTTTTTTTGACGTTTTTCTGAGGTATTTAAGAATAAGTAGATGTATATAAGTATAAGTATAATCTACGATGATTACTCTCTAACCACTTGTTTCTTCCTTTTATCAAGAGAGAATCATTATATCATTATCTCAAGAAGCTGGCTTCTCCATTGCTATATTTTTTTCTATCTACGTAACCTTCCAACGATGTTCCCTAAAAAAGACCCAGTTCCAGAATTCGATCACGAACATCTTATCTCGGATCTTGCAAAGTCCAGAAAATTGAAACATTTTTGGTCTCAAATTACTTTACCAGAAGGTTCCAAACCTCATGAGAAACCAATCTCATTAATTGGTGGTTTACCAAACCATCAATTCTTCCCAATAACATCAATTAAGGCTACTTTAGCTGACAAACCATTTCCATTTGGTTACGAAGAGCCACAGGACGCCGCCGCCGCAGCAGCTCAATTGGATTCTTTCGTTGTGCCACAAGTTACTTCTAATCCTGCTGAAATTGATCTTAAATGGGGCTTACAATACAGTGAAACTGAAGGTTTCAAACCATTATTGAAGTTTACTAAAGAGTTTGTCTCGAAAATCAATCCTCCAAATTATAGCTCTGATTTATGGGATACAATTTTAACTGCTGGTGGTGCCAATGGTATTGATAAAGTATTTGATGCTTTATTAAATACAGGTGACACTGTTTTAGTGGAAGAATTTACATTCACTCCTATTTTAGCATCTGTGGCTAATTTGAAAGCCAATCCTGTTCCAATAAAATTGGAATTTGATGAGAATGGAAGTTTAACTTATGCTGATTATCTTAGAGATTTATTGACTAATTGGGAAACTAGACAACCTGGTTTGAAGAAACCTAAAGTTTTATATACTATCCCTAATGGTCATAATCCAATTGGTATTGCTCAAACAATTGAACATAAGAAGGCAATTTATCAATTGGCTGTTGAATTTGATTTCATTATTCTTGAAGATGATCCTTATTCTTACTTAAGTTTCAATTCTTCTAAAGTTGAATTATCAAATGAAGAATTTGTTGATTCATTAACTAAAAGTTTCTTAACTATAGATACTACAGGTAGAGTCGTGAGAGTTGAAACTTTTTCTAAAATTTTTGGTCCTGGTTTAAGATTAGGATTTTTGGTTGCTCATAAGAGACTTGTGGAAGTTATTGCCAATTATGCTAATATTACTACAAGATCACCTAGTGGATTATCACAAATTTTCGTTAATAACACTATATTACATCTAGGTGGATTTGATGGATGGATTGGTTGGATCAAAAAAGTTAGAACTGAATATTTGATTAGAAAGAATTATTTTGTTGATTCAATTAAAAAATCAGAAGGTTATCAAAAAGAATATTTAAAAGTCATTTCTCCAAACGCTGGTATGTTTGTCTCAGTTATAATTAATTTTGCTAAATTAGGTTATAAACCATCAGAATATGCTGAATTATTAGAACAATTGAAAATTAAAAATTTAATTCATGGTATTGGTGTTGTTTACGGTGGTGCTATGTCTGTTAACCCTGAATTTTCTCAAGAAAGAGCTAATTTCGTTAGAGTTGCCATTTCTTTCACTAGTAATTTAGAAGAATTAAATGAAGGTGCTGTCAGATTAAGTAACTCTGTTGTTGATTTATTCGAAGAGTTGTCGTTAGTCAAGAAATAAACAAACAACAGTCAACCATTACTTTTTTTTTCAAAAAACAAAATAGATTCTTTCCTATGTGTATTTTCTTTTTCTTTTTGTAATATCTAGTTCTTCTTTAATTAGGAGGACCATGTTATATTATTATTGCTGATGTGTCGCCATTTAGTTGGGTCTCATAGAAAAATATTCGGTGCAATAATATACACATACATAGATACATATATATTCATTAAAAAAATAAGCATTTTGCATAACTAATATTCATTTTTTATAATATAAATAGATAGACTGTACCAAATTTAGTTTATTTTTGTTCTGTCAATAAGACATTTCATCCGTATATTTTCCTAACATATATACCATGACCATGACCAGGTACATGGCCAAATAACTTCTAGCATTAGAGTAACACCAACGTTACAAATCTAGAATATAGACATATTAATAAATGACGGTCCTTCCTCTTCTTACCTTCCTCTTACCTTACTCTTGCCATCCTGCGCTTCAAGAAGAATGATGCTTGATATCCAATCTTTCGACAACCAATTTATCAAAATGATACATTCTAGAAATAGTAGCTTGTCTTTTCAATATTGCCAAATCACTTTTAGCTTGTGTCCACCATTGATCAACTTTTGAAACATCTGTCGTATCGAATTCTTTCAATTTTTTGAAATCATCTCGAGTCTTTCTTAAGAAGTATTCTCTGAAATTATAGTTTTCGAATTTCTTAGAGTATCTTAAGTAGCTTCTGAATAAAGAAAGCACTTGGGTTTTAGAAGGTATTGTTGGGGATGCGGGCATTTTGTATGTTGTGTGATATATCTCTATGCAATATGAACTTGCTATCAGATGAAACAAGACAACATGAACACGGAATGCAAATAAAACATGCTAATTAATAGTTTTGTTTGAAAACTGGAAACTCCAAATTAGTCAGAATCGGTGGTGATAAGGACGATCGCCCTGACCCGACCGACCCGACCGACAAGGAGACGATCGACGTTCTTTATTTTTATTTTTCTGAATTTGGACTTTTGTTTGTATTTAAATGAATGTGATATTATATTATATCATATCATATTATATTATATTGTATCATATTATATTATATCTTCTTCCACGATTCGTAGTACAACGCTCTTGAACGACTAGTAATCCAGTCTGTCACGATTCTTGAGAAAATTCTGGAAAACCATGGTGCTAGATAACTCGGGCAAGCTCTTATCAACAGTGATAACGTCGCTCATACTGACAGTTCGTTTGCTATTAAATGCATTCTACCAATTCAGTCAAGAGCACCCTACTGTGACATCAGTTTTATGCAACATATTGATCGTTTATATAGCTGTCAAATTCACTTTAAGACTAGTCAAATTCTTATGGAAAACTATAATATTTACTATCAAATCCACGCTGATAATATTGACAATTTTACTATTACTGAGTATATGGAACAACGGTGGGGTAAACTTAAACTTGACACAATTTAGTAAATTGGTCAGTTTACAAGATGTGAAGTTTGTCGTTGGTCAGACTGAACTTGCTTTGAAGCTGTTTTACAATTTAGTTAAGCAAGTGGTTAATAAAGTGATTGGTGGTGATGATATTGACAGTATACTGGATTCGCTAAGTGATGGTGGTGGTGGATTACGTGGCGCTACAACCAACGTGTACGAGAGACTTGTGAGGTTACTAAACGATGTGTGACTGAACAATGTGTGACTGAATAATCTATGACTGTATATCTATGTATTTATCTGAATAAACCAACTAAACAATACCAACTAATCAACAGTAAAACTACAGTAAAACTACACTAAACTACACTAAACTACTACACTCAGCCACATTTCAGTAAACTACCCGCCACAAATCTGCCAATTGGACTTCCTGTGCCAATTGCGCTAATCACTGCGTTGTCTTTTCGTGAAGCGAAGTGAGCAAAACATTTGTTATGGACAATGAACAAAGGACAAGACAAAGACAACGAACAACAAGTGTCAGATCAGATCAGGTCAGATCAGATCAGATCAGTATAACCACACTCATTCATTTCCTGTGTTAGCTGTGTAGACAGAGAAAGAGGGTTTGTATATGTACACTTGCTCATACACATTCACATTCATCATTCATACACCTACCTGCCAGTTAATTGCACCCACCCCCTTCTTCGTCCTTTTTCCCTCCCTCTCAAAACAATGTCTAACAGAAAAAGACCAGCATATCCACAACCAGTCTACCAATCTCCTGTTGATCCTTCCGCTGCTTATGGTGCTCCTGTTACTCCTCAACAATTACAGCAACCACAATTTGTTGGAGGATCTGCTGGACCATACAGAAACCAACCAGCTACTGTTCCTGTAGATCAATTGACTCAAGGGGTCTCTGGTTTAAATATCAACAATCAAGATGCTTACTATCAACAACAACTTCAACAACAACAGCAACAACAGCAACAGCAACAGCAGCAACAACAGCAATCTCCTTATGGTGGAGTTCCAGGAGTTCCAGGGGTTCCTGTTGGTGGTGCTTATAGCAATGGTACTCAAGGTTATCCACAACAACCTTCTTATCAACAACAACAACAACAACAGCAACCTCCTGCTTTGCCTCTAAATCAATTATATTCCACTGATCTATTAAGAGAATTACCACCTTCAGTGGCTGATCTACAATTTCCTCCCCCACCTGTCATTTTGGCTCCAGGTACAACATTAACTGCCAATCCTGAAGCTAATGCATCACCTGAATATTTCAGAAGCACATTAAACGTTGTTCCAACTACAAGTGCTATTTTGAAAAAATCTAAATTACCTTTAGCATTAGTTGTTAGACCATATGTTTCATTACACGACTCTGAAGTACCAGTCCCAGTGGTTGGCGATACAATCATTAGCAGATGTCGTAGATGTAGATCATATGTCAATCCTTTCGTCCAATTCACAGAACAAGGTAAAAGATGGAGATGTAATTTCTGTTCTTTACAAAATGATGTTCCAGGTGGGTTTGATTTCGATAAATTCACTTCTCAACCATTGAATAGAATGGATAGAAGTGAATTGAATTATGGTGTTGTTGAATTCATTGCTCCATCTGAATATATGGTGAGACCTCCTCAACCTTTAGTTTATGTCTTTATTTTAGATGTTTCAACAAATTCAATTAAGAATGGTCTATTGGCTACTATTACTAGAACCATTTTGGAAAGTTTAGATAGAATCCCTGATACTAATAATAGAGCAAGAGTGGCATTCTTAGCTGTTGATTCAAGTTTATCCTTCTTTACTATCCCGAAAGATGAAGAAACAGATAAAGAGGCTTCAATGATGATTGTTTCCGATTTAGACACTGTTTTAATCCCTTCTCCTGATAGTTTGTTAGTTAATTTGAAAGATTCTAGAAAAAACGTTGAAAAATTATTAAATAATTTCCCAACTTTTTTCAATGAAAATAAAGATACAGGTTCCGCTTTAGGACCTGCTTTGAAAGCTGCTCATCAACTATGTTCTTCTATTGGAGGTAAGATTGTTGTATTTTCTTCATCTTTACCAAATTTAGGAATTGGTAAATTAGCCATTAGAGATGAAAATTCAGTCTCGGGTAAACCTAAAGAGGCAAGTACTTTATTAACATCAAATAATTCTTTTTACAAATCATTTGCAGTTGAATGTAATAAATCACAAATCTCTGTTGATATGTTTTTAACAGGTTCAAGTTATCAAGATGTTGCCACATTATCTAATTTACCAAGATATACTGCTGGTCAAACACATTTCTATCCTGCATGGTCTGCTAATTCAATTGAAGATATTACAAAATTAACAAAAGAAGTTTCCAATCATTTATCAATGGAAATTGCACTTGAAGCTGTCATGAGAGTTAGAGGTTCAAGCGGTTTAAGAATGAGTGCATTTTATGGTAATTTCTTCAATAGATCATCTGATTTATGTTCTTTCCCATCTTTCCCAAGAGATCAATCATATGTCATTGAGATGTCAATTGATGAATATATTGCAAAACCTTATGTTTATATGCAATGTGCAGTCTTACATACAACTTGTTTTGGTGAAAGAAGAATTAGAGTTATGACTTTAGGTTTACCAACTTCTAAAGAATTGAAAGACGTTTATGCTTCAGCTGATCAATTGGCAATTACAAATTATTATACACATAAAGCAGTTGACAAGACATTATCATCTTCTTTAAATGATGCAAGAGATTATTTAACTAAATCATTAACTGATATCCTAACAATTTACAAAAAAGAAATTGTTCCTGGTAATTTGGGTTCTTCATCACCTTTACAAATATGTACCAATTTAAGAATGTTACCATTATTGTTACAATCTTTAATTAAACATATTGCTTTTAGAACAGGTAAAGTTCCTTCAGATCATAGATCATCAGCTTTAAACAAGTTGAGTACTTTACCATTATCAAGATTAATCAATTATATTTATCCTTCTGTTTATTCATTACATTCAATGACTGATGATAATGGATTACCATTTGAAGGTGAAGATGATCCATATGATATTCCTCCAAAGAAAAATGGTGAGATTGTCTTACCTGAATCAATTAATGCTACAATTACTAATTTCGCCAAATATGGATTATACCTAATTAATAATACATCTGAATTATTCTTGTATGTCGGTGGTGATGCCGTGCCACAATTAACATTTGACGTTTTCGGTGTTGAATCTTTAAATGATATACCAATTGGTAAAGCAGAATTACCTGAATTAGAAAATGAATTCAATATAAGAATTAGAAATATTATTTCAAAAATTAGAGAAAGTCATGAATCTATTTCATATTTGAATTTATATATTGTTAGAGGCCCATCTTCAGATGAAAGTAAATTCACTAATAATGTGAGGGATATTATTCCATTAAGAATGTGGAGTATGTCTGAATTGGTCGAAGATAGAGTTAGTGCCAATTTGAGCTATACCGAATATTTAGGTCAACTGAGGGAAAAAATTTCCAACTAAATCAGACAAAAAAAATAAGCTGAAGGCATACCTTACAATTGTTTTCTTAATTTATCAAACCTAGAAAAAGAAAAAAAAAGGTACATTTTTGTGTGTGCCATTGATTTTGCTAGAGGCTTGCCAGGATTATTTGATCTCTTGTTTTTTACTTCCCCCCGTTTACTTCTTGACTGTAACCACATCACATTTTTTTTGTTTTTTAATCTCTATTTTTTGTTTATGTATCTATCTGTTTATCAATTATTAACTCTTGAGTTTTCCCCTAACTATACAATTAACTAAACTAGTAAGCTTAGATAAACACCTGTGCACCACTGAAGATCCCACCAAAATCCGTCGCTCTTCTGTTTCTGTTTCCTCTTTTTCCCTTCCTTTTGGCTATTCTTGTATTTATTTGCTCGTTGTCCTTGTCTTGTGGGGCCCATTGAACCTTCATTTGTCAATATATATATATATATAAAAGTATCGGTATCGGCACACATTTATATTCAATTTGCCACATCAGGTATGTCTCTATTATTATTATTATGATCGTCATTTATTAGAAATTTGACATCAGCAATTGAATGAATTTCAAAGCGAAAGAATGATTGTTTTGTGAACATCAGTGATTGGCTGGTTACTTTGTTTACACTACACCCTCCGACAATACAGTATACACGCATCAACACATACAACAACAACCGCATAAACCCCTATGAAATAAACCTTACAATTTCAATTATCATCTCAGTACTCCAAACATGTGTAGAAACAGATACACTCTCTCTCCCGTACTACCCATATATGCCAGCACCACGCTCCTCACCCTGGAACACTACATAGTCATAGTATTTCATTTGCCTCCCTTAACAGACCCATCTACCGTCCACCATCTACTATCTATCATCTACTATCATGAACATCTACCATCGTCTACCGTCTCCAACTTCCTTCTTCTACCAATCAAGCCACCTCAACCTCCTGCAATTGAGTCTCGCACATCTTCTCTCGCTCAGCCAATCAGATTTCAACAATTCAAATTCTTAAAAATTTTCCAGATTATGTAATTCCTTAGCTCTCACGAGGTGGTTTGATTTTTGTGTTGTACGGAGATGTATGTGTGTATGTTATGCTGGCTGGCTGGCTGGCTGGCTAAGCTAGCTGGCTAGTTCGTGGTTGGTGTGTTTTCATCGTTTATTTATTAGCCGGGTGTATAGCATAATCTATTGGGTGTTGTATTATTCAATTTTGTCTACTCTTATTGTGTCATATATCCACTTGTTTACTGTCTTGACTTATATCATCTTGGCCAGCTTTTTGATTCATTCATAATTTCAATTTGTCAATACCTACTGTTGATTAATTAATTACTAACTGACTCATTGTTTTCTAACTTCTTTTTTTTATAGACAAAATCATCACACAACAATGTTAAGACAATCACTAAGATCATCGGTCAGATTACAACAACAATTATCAGTTAGATCTGCTTCCACTTTATCTCAAGCTACCGTGTCAGGTTTACAAACTAGATGGGATAAATTACCAGAATCAGATAGAAAAGATCTTATTGAAGCTTTAGCTGAAAGACAAAAATTACCATGGAATCAACTTACCGCTGAAGAAAAGAAAGCTTCATTCTACGTTTCATTCGGTGAATGGGGTCCAAGAAAACCAATCCATTCTTCTGAAGATGTTAGATTTATTTTCTGGGGTACCGTTATTGGTATTGGTATAACTGCAAGTGGATTCTTATACTTCAGATCAAAGAGAAATATTCCAAAGACCATGACAAGAGAATGGCAAGAAAAATCCGACGAATACTTAAAGTCAAAGAACGCAAATCCATTCAGTTCCTACTCTCAAATCCAATCAAAATAAAGTTTATGAATTATTGCTATTAATTTCTTAGTTTATTATTATTATTATTATTATTATCATTACAAATAATCTAAATTATTATTATTTCTATGTTTGTTCATCCTTTATTTATTTTATCCCCCCTCCAACCAACCATCTATCTCTCTTACTACCTACATTACATTTATTATACTATACTATACTATACTTTATTAGATTTTATTAATTACTATATTATTACTACTGCTAGTATGCTTAACTTAATACTGTTTCTAAAGCTTCTTTATTATTATTGTTGTTCTAGTTGTTTCCTTTCGTCATCATCACAGTTAGACTAGAATTTACATTGATTAGCCTTTTAGTTCTTTAAAAAAAAGAAAGAAAAAGTTTATGAAGTTGTAAAAAGAAGAAGATACCGAAAAGGAAATATCATAATCTTAAGAAACAAATGAAGCAATAATCATCAGCTTTCAACAAAAATTAATGGAAAACTGCCTCTACAGAGTTTTCTCTCCTTTAAATAGTATTCAAAACGATTTATGATAGAAAATCATTAGTTTCCTTGCCACCGTCAAACTACCTCCTTACTTGTCGAACTCCATCTATCATCATCAGGAATAATAATGTCAACCTTGTGTGTGTCTGTCTTCTGTGATCTTTTAGAAATATTTGTAGTAATGTTAAACAGATGTCTTTCTTGGCTTAGTTGCATCTCCTACATAAGAGTAATCAGTTAATTACCAGATATCGGCCAGGTCCAGACAATAGTGCCTGAACTGAGAATTCTTAGAAAATATTATATAAATAAAAACACAATCTGCGTAAAAGCGTCGCCATAAATAATTAATCACCATAATTTTTTATTAATCGATTGTAAAACATTCTTTGCTTTAGAACCTAAATTCAATGGCAATTCACCACCACCACCACCACTACTACTACTACTACCTTTACTATAATTGTTGCTGTTGTTGATGTAAGGACTACTCCCAGAATAGTTCAAACTTGGCGGCGGTGGAGGCGATCCTGCAGTGGAGGACGAATGATCGTTTAACACATACTTTGGACTTGATGATGGAGATGCTGTGGCCATTGGTAATAATGTGCTGGCACTTGAACAAGACGCTAACAATGATAATACTGAATTCGGCCTGCCACTATCATTGTCAAACTTCACTTCACACAGACCCAGCTGATCAATCAGTGTTTTAATCTTTAATAGATTGGAATCATCGTTCAATAAATCTTGGAAATGTATCAACTTGATCCAATGACAATTCAATTCCATAAAGTTTGCCTCTTCGAATTCATAAATTTTCTTCAGACTTTGAATAGATTCTTTCAATTTATTCTGATTGATAAAATACCCAATCATTGGCCATAATAAGTTCCACATCCTTGATTTCTCTAATGACGTTAAACTTCTATTATAAGTTGAAGAATATTTAGTCGCAAAATCTGCCTCTCCCAGTAACAATAAAGCTTGCAAATCAATCACATATTTTTCACCATCAATGTCTCTATAATACAATGGTAAGTATTTACTAGCTTCATCTATTGATGGTACTTTCCCCAATTTAGCCACTTTGATACCATATGGATAATAGCTTCTAATTCTTTTTTTTTCTTCAATTTCCAATTTGGCAGCTTCTAATTCAGCCTGTTGTTGAGCTAATTTTAGTTTGCGTATTTGTTCTTCTTCTTCTTTCAATTTGCGTTCAAGTTCCAGTTTCTCAGCTTCTTTTTTCTCTTGTTCTCTTTTTCTTTCCATATCTGCTATACTTTTAGCAATTAGAAGTTGTCTTGCTTTCTTTCTTTCAAATTTCTCTTGTTCTAAAGCTTCTCTTGCCTTTCTTGCCTCTAATTCTCTCTGTTGTTTAGCCTCAATTTCGTCCGGTGTCAATGTTGGAATAATTGGTTTTTCAGGTTCAGGTTCAGGTGCAGGTTCAAGTTCAGCTTCGGTTTTAAGTTCAATTTCAGATGCGGGTTCCACGTGCTGCTCTTGTTGAGGTACGGATTTGGACCCAACTTCGCTCTTATTTTCAGACTTTACAGTAGATAGTTCTTGCTTAACGGAAGATTCCTTTATTAGAATCGAATCCGACATAGGTTTAGGAGTAGGTAACCTGGAAGAAGCTGGAGTTTGTGTAGATGATTCGGATGCTTCCGGGGTAGAAATATTCGCATCTTTGTTCAAGCTTTCAAGACTGATTTTTTTTTTGGAAGATAAGGACGGAGTACTACTCACTTTCTTTGCATCAGCTTTCTTCTTCTTCGATTTAGGTCTTTCAATTTCGTAATCTTCAAGATCTTGTTCAATTTCCATGCTAGGGTCATCTTCCACTATTTCTTTATCAAATTCAAGACTTCTCTTTCTTTTCAATTTACCCTTTCTTGAGTTCTTTATTTTCTTTGACATAGATATGGACGCCGTGGAAGATGAAGATTCACCTTCAAGTTCAAGTTGCTTTTCAGCAGCTTCTTTAAGAACTTTAATTTCTTCTTCATCTGGAATATAACCTTGCATTAAAATGTATAATGCTGTTCTTCCCTTTTTATCTTTCAGAAGTGGATTAGCCTTGTTCTCCAACAATAATTTAACCATCCCAGTGTGATCTTTTCCTACCGCGTACATTAATGGGGTAGTACCATTCTTATCTGCATAATTAACTTTAGCTCCAAAAGCAATCAATATACTAGCAATATCAGTGTGTCCATGTTTTGCAGCAAGACTTAGTAAATCAGGAGGAATCTTACTCAGAGATAAGTTTGATACATAACTCAAGACAAAAGTAACATCATTTTCAGCCACTTTAGTGTAAATTTCACTTCTACCTTCTCTAGAAAACATATCATAAAAAGTATTTTGTTGTTGTCTTCTAGCAAGATTATTTTCCTTTTCAGAGTCAGTACCATTGCCATTTTGTTCAATCTGGATTTTCTTTTTATATTCTCTTGCTGCGTCAACTAAAATTTTGCGTAATGTTTTAACAGTCTCTATGTCATCATCGTCCAATTCATTGGATTCACTATATCTTTCAACGGCATCCAATGCAGCATCACCTTGAGCATTAACCAGTGTAGGATTAGCACCCCTTGCAATGAGTAACTCAACAACCTCTAAATGAAGATTGGATGCCGCATCAATCAACGCAGTATCTCTATCCATGTGTCCAGATTGTACATCAATATCCGCACCACTATCGAGTAATAATTCGACAATATTTGTATAACCTTCCAAAGCGGCTTCATGCAACGGTGAGATACCAGCATTATCTGAATCATTGACATTGGCGCCAGTTTCAAGTAATTGCTTTGCTTCTTCATAGTTACCTTTGGCACATACCCTTTGTAGTAAAGATCTACCTGAAGCATCTTTACCCATCTTTCCAGAAAACTTTCTTTGTCGTGGAGATTGTGACCTTGAAGATACAGATGATGCTCTTCTCTTCTTCATTTTTCTAGATGTTGGCCTACTATCTTGATTCTCATCTTCGACTTCGACTTCATCTTCGTCATTGTCTTCCGTAGTTTTCAAAGTTTCTCCAATTTTGTGTTTTATCTTGGACTTTGATATCTCTTCTTTATTATAATCTAGTTCATCATCTGAGTTTGTTTGCCTCATTAATCTATGAAATCGTCTAGTTTTCTTAGAGGGCAACGGTATCGATTCATCAATATCAGTTTCTGGTTCATCGCTTTCAGTATTGGTACGTTTCTGCTGTTGTTGTTGTAGTTCATTATTATCGTTCTCAAAAGTGTCACTTTTTATCGCTTTTAATTCTGTCGGTATGGGTTCAGATATAAGATCTTTATCTTTCGTAAACACTTCATCGTGCTTTGGTTCTTCTTTCTTTAGCTCTTCTTCTTTTAGTTTATCGTTCTTCAGTTCTTCTGTCGTTGGTTCTTCTTTCTTTGGTTCTTCTGTCATCAGTTCTTCTTTCTTTGGTTCTCCTTTATCTGGTTCTTCTTTCTTTGGTTCTTCTTTCAGCACATCGTCTGTCTTATCTTCAGACACTGACAAGTTCTTTAAAGATGATGCAGAAGTTGATTTTCTCATCTCATTGCTTCTACCATTGTAGGGTTTGAGTTGTTTATTCTCACCAGTACTAGATACACCTCTTTCTGACTCACCAGTTTGATACTGTGAACGTTCTTTAGGTAGCGGGTACTGATGTTGATGCTGAAGTTGATACTGATGTTGTTGATTTTGATTTTGGTATTGATACTGTTGACTATGGACATTAGATGGTAACTCCTTCTTATGATAATTGTAATAATCATCTCTTCTGTTATAATCCCTTCGTATATTATTGTTATTATAGTGATAATGATCATCATCATTATTATTATTATTACTACCGTAGTAATTACCTTGACTATTGTAATGGTTATAATAGTTATTTGGATCTCGACTATTTCCATAATTGTTACTAGTATGGTCTTGGTCTCTTCTGTTGTATGTTCCACTATTCGAGCTGTTGTTATTCCTACTATTGCCAGTATTATTATGATCCTGGTTATTCCTGCTAGTTATAAAGTTTCCGCCAGATACAGATGATGAATTAAGATTTGATGATATGGACTGCTGCTTCTTTATATCATTTCCTCTTGTACTGTCATATGATGCTGTAGTACCGCTGAACTTTTTAGTTTTCTTCATTGGTTGTAAAGAGCTAATAATGCTACTACTGCCACTATTAGCTGAGGATGCTCTGTTCGCAACGGGCATCGATGGATAACCTGGTTTCATTGTGTTCGAAACAGATGATAACGATGGAAACGGATTTTCAGAATATTGTTGCTGTTGTTGTTGTTGTTGTTGTGAGTTCTTAGATGATGGAAGATGTAGCGAGTTTAACGGCGGTTTATCGTATTTATTAGAGCCACTTGATGACATCTATACCGCAGTCAAACCTTATATATGAAAGTTAGGTGATTTTGTCAAAGACTAATAGAAATATAAGAACATAATTATAGTGGAAATAGAGAACCATGAATAGTATTGTTTGTAATTCATTTATTTACTTATATTTTAGTCGTTTTACGCTGTTGCATTTGAAAGTCGACTTTTTTCTCTTTTGTTCGCTCCAAAACGGGCGAAATTTGCGGACGGAAGCGGTCGATTTTTCAGAAGATCGACGCGGGTCGGGTAACTGTTTTTTGGGCAGTGCTCTTTTTTCGGGTGACACTTGTCAGGTGACACCTGAAAGACAGTTTTAATCAGTTAAACAACACAATAACCTGTGGAGTGAATTAGAGAAAGGAGAGGAAAGAAGAGAAGAAGCAAGATAATATATAAAAAAGAACAGAGCGCAGAAATCAGGGAAGGAAGGAAGGAAGGAAGGAAGGAAGGAAGGAAGGAAGGAAGGAAGATTGAATTAAACTAAATCAAAAAGCAGAGTGAAGTAATGTATTAAATCAAATAGCACAGTTTAATACAAGTAAAATGACAATATAGGTAATAGTGATAATTTATAAACACTGGTATATCTATAGTAGGACGATGAACCAATTCACTAATGAAACTCGTTACCAGTGGTTGAATATCCACTGTTTGGAGAAGAACTGCTCTCTAAATCATTAGTATCGTCATTATTATTACTATTAGCAAAGCCTAATCGTTTCCCCCATTCCATCAGTTCATACATTAATGTCATGTTTGGAGAAACTAAAGGACATTTCAATTTAAGCATATTATAAGCATCAATATAACCTATTTTGAAATGGGACATGAAATATGCTAAGATCAAAGTAGCGGATCTTGACACCCCACATTGACAATGTACTAAAACTTTTTTGTTTGAGGATTCTCCATTGTCATTCAATATAGTATCGTTTATAAGTTTGGTGAGTTTAGGGAAATCAACTGCTATTCTTGAAGTATGAGTCCAAGGAATGAAATGATATTCTATCTGTTTGGTAGTTTTTTTTTGCACATTCAAGTCTTTAACATCTTGGGAATAATTTTTCAACTCTTGAGCCACATTGATTACAAGGTCAAATTCTTCAAGTTGAGAAAGACTAGGTTCCGAATACAAGTATAAATTTGGTGGAAGTACACACATGGGACCATTCGGATATGTATTTTTAATATTAGAAGCACTGGGTATGTGTTGAGTTGATGAATATAAAAAACTTGAAGTTTCTCTTGTTGGGGTATCATCATTTGATAATGACATTTTTCCAAAAGAGTGTACTATTGTTTGAGGTTTGATTAAGTTTGGTGAATTATGATTCCGGGGTAAAAATTGACTACCACCATTAATGTCATTGTAATCTCTAGTATTACCGTCATTGTCATTATTATCATTATTATTATTATCATTATTGTTGTTGTCAGTTGTAAGTGCGCTTTTATTGTGATTATGGATATTAGGTTGAGTTTCATAATCACTAGAGAAAAATGTATTTGATCTTGGTCTGTCTATAGCAGATTCTGGAGAATCGTCATATCCTAAATGAGAAGAGTTTGATGTTATTAGAGAACTTGGAGCATTGATATGTTGGCCAGTAGTAATGTTAGGGTTGTGGTTGTGGTTGTTGTTATTATTATGGGTCGGTGTAGTTGATATCGTCAAGGCCAAAGTTCGGCTTCTTCCTCTTAGATGTCCCGGAAGATGAGACGACTGTGGTTTATCTAATGATTCTGTCGGAGAAGACAACGCTGCATTCAGAGACGGAGTTCTATATATGAAAGGTATGCTAATAGGAGATGACTGTGACAAAGACTGTCTGTGTGTGGAGTTGGTCATAGAGAATTTTGATGGGGATTCAGATAAATCTAACTGTAAATTTTTTAGGTTTTTCTGTCTTTGCAGAGGATTTGAGTTGACTGACAAATGTTGGTCTTCAATTATCTCACTTTTGGAAAGAGGAGAAGGTGTAGTTGGATAGGTAGGATTAGAATGGATTTGTGCTGAAGGTAGAGGCAGAGGTACCACGGTGGAAGATGATGGTGGTGCTAGTGGTGGAGGTGGTGGTGTTTGAGATGGGGAAGAGGTAGACGAAGCCGAGTTTGAAGGAGAGACTTCCAACATGATGCTGAGAGACATGAGGGTGTCCCTTGAGATAGTGAGATTAGAGAGAAGTAAGTGGAGAGACAGAGTAATAACTAACTAGAATTAACATAAGATAACATAACAGTCCACATCAAATCAAATCAACGCACAAAACACTCGTCTTTTCAGGTACACTTTTTCTCACTTTCTGTTTTTGGCCACACACCGCAAAAAAAAAGAAACAAGCGCTGTTCTATTTTTGGTAAGCGGGCCTGACTTTGTTGATTAGGAAGTTATCTAGTTAATTATAGTTAGTTGAACACACATTTATATAGATTTACGAGATATGTTTTGGAATGTGACAGCTTGTAGATACACACGAAGTGAAACTCGACATTGATCTTCCAGTCCAGCCCGACCCAGTCCAGCCCAGCTCAGTGCTTTATTCTGGAGTTTCATGTTGGTATTGGATCTTCATTGTTTTGTATTAAAAGCGCCGCCCATTACTACTAAATGGTGGCTTAATGCTCCATTGTTTTATGATACATACTCAAAATCCCATTTTTCCCTTTTCCTAATTTATCTCTCCGTGTTAAGGGGGTTTGTTTGCGTATGTTTAGAAGTATGTATATACAATTTTTTTTTTCATTTACGGAACATCTCATTGTTTTTCCAGAATAACAATACTTCTTTGTAGTCCAGAGTTCACTTTATCCACCGTCCAATTGAACCCATTACCAACCACACTTAGTTGTTGTTGTCTCATTTTCAAATACTGCAAGAACTCATTGACTGATCCACCCACACCGAAGTAAATATCTTTAGCAGCTAATAATATCAGATCTTCCTTGTCTCCATTTACTGTCAATTCTACCAATATTTCTGAGATGACGTTCAACACTTCTGGAGAATAGATAGTTTCACTAGTCAACACTAAATTATTACTATCTTTCAACAATGACGAATTTAAAATATTCATGAATTCTCTACTCCAAGAACCAGAAATGAACTCAATTGAAATTGAATTAATAGTTAACCAATCTTGGAAAGCCACAATTAAGGCATCTGATATATCTAACTCCCCTTCTCTCACATTACCTTCTTGGTTTTCTCTTTTCTGTAATTCGAAAAGGTACTCTGGTTCTGGAATAGTTTGACACCAGACGGCAAGTAAGTTTGGTAACGTGACAAGTCTTAAAACTTCATAATTGTAATCAGATAATATGAGCTTTACACTTTTATGCACTAATTGCTTACCACGCAAAAGTCTAAACTCTAAAATCTTTTTGAATAAGTATAACGTAGGTAACGATGTACCACATCCAATTTCAATAACATTGATAGCCCCCTTTGTTTCATTCTCAAAAAGTAAATTACAAACTTGGTCATCAAGTTGATTCAACTTCTCAATGGTATCAAATGAACATTCCCATGATTTTAAACCTCCTTCATAAACCCCATTTTTCAAATCTTCATCCGTTTGTCCAATCAATATATTAAACTCTTCTTTATCATGTGTACCCTTTGAATGTTGTTGTTGGTTTCCTATACTGTTATCATCATCATCATCTTCTAACATCAATTGATGCTTTACGTCAAACAACTCTCTTTTGTAAATCGTGTATCTGTCACGCAACACTGCAACAGGTTCATAACTAATTCTTGTTCCTACCAAACGTTTAGAAAGCTCATCTAAAGTATGTAATTTAGGTTGTTTATGAACAGTTGCCGTATGTATTGGGTTTTCAAAAGTCGTCGTAGGAGAAGATGATGGTTGTTGTTCCTGTTGTTGTTGTTGATCTATTTCTATTTCAGAGTCGATATCTTCTGTAAATCCAAATGAAAAACCCATCCTTATTATCTGCTAATGTTTAAAGTTCTCGTTATTTTCCTCTATACTTCTCAGTAGCAGATCCAATGAATCAACAGTATATATGAAGAAAGTAAAAAGTACTGAAAAGTACTGAAAAATTACAAACAACGGAAAAAAAAAATTAAGCTTCTTCCCGAAAAGGAAACTTGTTTTTAATCGCATTGACCTACAGATGTCATCATATATATGAGCAAAGACATGTTTAGTTAACTACCAGCTCTGTCTTCTTTTACTAAACAATCATATCATCATTCAACACACTCACACACAGTATGGTTGCACCATCCATTGACTTATCAGATTACGAGGCGTATCTTGAACCTGATACAACAACAACTAGCCAGGACTTTGATCCAATTCTATTTGCCAACGATTTGGTATTAACGAGAAATAATCATGATGACATTTCGATAGATCTAACGACTTCTATTAAAAGGTTAAAATTTGATTTGAAAGATTTAGATAAAAAATTACAAAAACAATCTAAAGAGAATTATCCTGAATTGTTACAACAGTTTGATAAGTTAGAATCATTTGACAAAAATGTCATTGAATCATTGAAACCTTCTGTGATACAAGTGAACACTTCATATAACAGATTAGACAGTGAATTTCTTAAACCATTTGAAGATGCAAGTAATTTACATTCAGCTTTGAAAAAAATCCATCAAACTAGTAATTTATTAAGATCATCAACTTATTTTGTTTATTTAATAGGCAAGATTGAAGAAATTGATAAATCTGACACTGAACTCTCTAAAAGACCTTATAAGAATTTAGCTCAATTGAGTAAACTGTTGGCCTCACTAAGAAACCATTTATCCGATTCTAGTTTCTTGAAATCATTAAAATTAGTGAGAGACTATGAACAATTTCAACAAATACAAACTGGGAAAGTGTTAAACATCGGTAATACTCAATTGAAAAATTTCACGCTAGTAGATGAGAATGATGATATTGCTATATTGAACTTGATTTATTCTATCTCTATAACAAGTCCAGAAGCTTTATATAATCAAATTCAACAATTACTAAGTTTGAAAATATCAAATTCTATTAACCTGATGATCAAGAATTTAGTCAATCCAAAATCTTTTGATAGAGTGTTTAAAGAGATAAGTAAGAATGGGAAGATAGTAAGTTTGTTAGAAACGGTAATGGCAAATAACAAATGGTTTGATTCGTCGTCTTCTTCGTCATCATCATCATCATCGAATAGCAATAGTACCACCGAGTCTAAACCAATGACTATTCTTGAAAAAGTCAACTCAATACTAGAACTGAATTCAAGTATGATTACATTATTCTGGAAAGATTTGGCACTTGGAATAGAACCTAAATTTAAAGAGATTGTGTTGAAAGGGGGTCCAATATCTAAGAATTTGAAATCAATCAAAGATGAAATCCAACAAATTATTAAAACTTCAGTGTTGAATTCATTTGACGATGAGGTTAGAATTACTAAAAATGAAGACTGTATTGAAGTTAGAATGATGTTGAATAGTATTTCGTCGTTGAACAGTAGTAAGCGTTAGAATTTATCGCGATCCAAGTATATATTAAATACAAAAAGACCAAAAAAAGAGTAACAAAAAAAATTAGTGAATAATTGTAAATTTAATCCATGATGACGACGATTCTGATTAAGAGGAAACTTCTTCAGACTTTAAATTCCCATTTGACTTTCTATGTCTCTTACCTGCTCTTCTAGTTGATTTTTTTTTCTTCTTTGGTTGTGACAATATCAACCCCCATTTATTTAATCTTTCTTGTGCGAGTTTCAAATAATTTAATTGTTCTAATTTCCTTTGCTTCTGTTCAATTTTCCCTAATCTTTGATTTTTACCTATTCTTTTACTACTCTTTTTTTTCTGTTGTTTCAAATTTTGTTTTTGAATAAGTAACTGCTTTCTTTTTTTTTCTATTTTCAAGAATCTGTTTATCTTTGAATTATAATCGTTCAAATCTATCAATCTACGTCTATCTGAATTGATATATTCTTTGCATGATGAAAGTATTTGTTGTCCTGAAATCGCAACTGATTTGAAATTCTCTAATTCATCAATGCTGTATCGCACAAAGTAATACGAATCTGGTCTTTTCTGATTAGCTATATATTCATCCAATTCATCTAATGATT
The DNA here is from genome assembly GCA_003707685.2 of Ogataea pilisensis. Lineage (NCBI taxonomy): Eukaryota > Fungi > Ascomycota > Pichiomycetes > Pichiales > Pichiaceae > Ogataea > Ogataea pilisensis. The sequence goes on from PPKM02000014.1 coordinate 210,859, forward strand.
TGTTGTTACTCTCGTTTAGATCAAATGGCTCGTCATTTGAATCTAAATTGATCTTCACCAGTTGCGCACAGCTTGAAGTTGAGCTTGTCGTTGTTGGATCTATTGAAAACATGGGGAAATATTCAACATTAGAAACCTCTTCATTAGTTCCATTACCATGTTGGCCTTTAGAATCACTTTCAAGATTGGCATCTACCACATCTATCACATCTACCACATCAACGATTTCAAAATCAAATCCAACTGGGATTGGGACCTGATAGTCCTTTGAGGATTCAGTGTCTGACACTTGATCGGAGTCGCTGAACAGTTGTGACCTCGAAACTTTCTTCAAGTTAGACATTTCAGGAGGGTGGGACTAGTGTTTGAGAAGGATGTGTCTATATAACTTACACAACTAAGTCCAAGTTTTATGTGAATATATAGTGAAGTTACTAATACTTACTTGATAATATTGAAAAATTGAAATATATTTTCTTTCTGTGGTCATTACACCGCCTTGAAATGACTAAGATGTTTTTGTTAAGTTAAATGATATCCTTGGAAGGTAGATAGTCAAGTCAATGATTCATAAAATAAATAAATAAATAGATAAACGGGTAATACAAATGAAATTTCGAATAAATTTTGATACATAAACATATGTGCCTTGCATACAGAACAAATGAATACTTCAACGATCAAACAAACGGATAACTAATTGACAGTCAAAACTTTTTTTACCTATATGGAGCGTCAGCATCAGCAGCATACTTATACTCTTGTTCCCATTTATCACCATTGGCTAATAATTTTTCTTTATTATACAACAGCTCTTCTCGATCACCAGTCGAATACTCGACATTTGGAGTCTCGACAATGGCATCAACAGGGCAACTTTCTTGACAATACCCACAATAGATACATTTTGTCATATCTATATCGTATTTATAAGTTCTTCTTGAACCATCAACTCTTTCTTCAGCTTCAATTGTGATTGCTTGTGCTGGACATACAGCTTCGCATAATTTACAAGCAATGCATCTCTCTTCACCTGAAGGATATCTTCTTAAAGCATGCTCGCCTCTAAATCTTGGAGAAATGGCACCTTTCTCAAAAGGATAGTATAAAGTATATGGAGCACGGAAGTACATTTCTAACACAATTTGCATACCTCTGAACATCTCAGCTAATAGATAATATTTAGCAGCTTTAGACAAAGCGCCTTCTTTAGATTCTTCCCATGTTCTAGGTCTAGGCAATCTAAAACCTAAAGGCCACGTAGATTGAGGAGTACCTGCTGATGCTTCTATGGACACGGCTGGTTTAAATAGTTTTGAATTTAGAGTGTTGAAAGAACGGCCAGAGATAAGGAAAGGAGAATGAATAAGGGACTTGCAAAGTCGCAGCCCAGGGGACAGTGACCCAAGAGACGATGATAAAGAAGAAGTGGTCCGTAGAGAAATCATTGTGCAGGCAGGTAGTAATCAACAAGAGTAACTAATCACTCCAGACAACAGAACATAGACAATTCCAGAAAGAACAGATAAAGTGAAAACAAGTAAACTCAACCAAAACCAACCAAAACCAACCAAATTTACCCCAAATCAAAACCGTTTCAAATTTCCCCTCTTTTTTTTTTGGCCCCCATAATGTTACGTAATCCAAAAAGTTACCCTGCCTTGAAATGTTCTCTGCCCCACTCAACATCTTTGCACCACACAAAAAGAGACAAAGAAAAAAAAGCGAAATGTTTAAGAAAATTGACAATTGCTCATAAGTTGGTTGGTGTACTTGTTTATTTGTTTGTTTGTTTGTTTGTTTGTTGACCCGTCATATACTTACTTGGTAACCAGCTCACTTAGTAATCCTTCCCCACCCCACTTCATTACAATGCTTAGACAATCAGTTAGATCTTTTTCAACTTCTTTCAAGCCTCAATTGGCCAAAATCTCCTTGATTGGTACCGTTGGTTCCGACTTGACCAAACAAACTACTTCCACGGGTAAAGAATACTTAAGATACTCAATTGCAGTCAACTCTAAAAGTAAAGGACAAGATCTTACCTCTTGGTTTAACATTGCTAGTTTCAATGAATACCAAAACAAGTTCATGACTCAATATCTATCTAAAGGTGCTAAAATTTTCGTTGAAGCTGATGTCTCTAACACTTCTTTTGAAAAAGAAGATGGTACCAGAGCTACCTCTTTAATGTTATTCCAGTCTGCTTTTGAAGTTATTAAATATCCAAAGACAGATGACGAGATTGCTGCTCTTGATGCTGGGGAGGATGAAAGATGAACTTTTTCTACTTCCATTGATGAGCCAGTTTTTTAACGCGTACCATATAAGATAATGATATAAGATAATGATTGTTCATTTAGTGATTAACGATTAGTGATTAGTGAATTTAGTGACTTTAGTATTGTCTTGTGTATTTTTTTCACTGTGATGTTTATTCTTGTTTTCGTTTCGTTTTTTTTTTCTTGATTTTGCTCTGCTATTCCTACCAATGCAGTCCGATACCAATTATTTTGTCTCTATTTTTTTTTTTTCTTTTTTAGCTTACTTACTTGCTTGCATTGAATTTCTTTCTTCCTCTACACTGTTCTAGTGAGATTTTTATATCTTTTATAGAGTGTTGCGCTTTACTTTAGTGTATTTTTTTTTTCCTGGTGTCTTTTTACTTATTTTTTGAAAGTCCTATTTTATTTTATGTACTATATATATATACACACATACTTAGAACAAGAAAAAGAGAAAAAGATCTTTGATTAAGTTGGATAAATAGTTTTACGAAAATACTGATGCATTATATGTACCAACTATCACAATTCAATTGTAACTAACTAATAAATAAATACCGAAATTTCATTATAAATAAAGACGCCAGACTAGGGATAACTACTAACTAAAACAACAAACCTCAAAAAATTGGAAAACTTTCCATTACATTACTTCCATACTTCCATACTATACCATTGCTCACCTCCCCCCTGTTAATAGCGTAATCCGAGTTTTGCAAAATCTTTCATAATTTCATCATCTATCAAATCCATCTCTGCTTGTTTCAATTCATTAGCAACGTCAATATCATTCATATGATCATGAAAACTACTTTTACCAGAAACTTCACTCTCGGTATCATATTTAAATGAAGAATCACCTTGCATCGTGGAAGGAGTATTCAAATACTCGGATTCTGAATAGTCATTCTTTCTATAGCTTTGTGAATTAACATGAGAATACTCAATATTGTATCTTTCTAACTCCAAGTCTTCTTCTTTATCTCCAAGCTGTTCTAAATCATAATCTTTCTTCTCTTTGTTTTTCATCTTGCTGCTGCTATTGCTACTGCCACTGCCACTGTCAGTTCGGAAGAATCCCAAATTTTTCGACTCAGACGTTGATCTGTGAGTTTTTCTCCAATTTGATACCGTACTTATTAACTTCTTCCCACCTGGAATTTTGCTAATATAATCAACATACATTTTTAAAGCATCACTACCTAATCCAAATAACCCAAAACTGACAAATGAAACACTAATATACACCCATCTATCCATATCGATGATAGATTCATGTGGATATTTCAAGATAGCTCCCCAAAATAACGAATCATGAATAGAACTGGAGTAAAATTCTTTAGCAAATGATGGTGCATTCATTATAATAACTACCAATGTAAATGGTAACAGTCCTGTAATGACCAAGAAACAGAATATTAATAATCTTGCAAATTTCCGCAAAGATAATCCTGAATTGGTACATTGTAAAATATTTTTAGCATATTTTCTCTTCTTAAAGAAAATATATAAAGTGGCACAAGACATAATAAATGCCAATATACACCAAAACAATATCCAGAAATAGAAAACTAGAATGTTGACTCTATATTCAGTTAATGAAAATCTGCAACCTGAAAATTTATAAATCTTGTATCTTGAATATTGTGCAAAATATAAGAAACCCATAATTAAAATTGGGAAAATTAAAACACAAAATAATTCAATAGCAAGTTTCCTCTTTGGATGTCCAAACCAACTTTCAGTAATACTATTGGCTAACAAGATCAAGAATAAATTCAAAGAAATTGCAAAAATTGAACTCAAACAACCAACTCCAGCACCCATTTGTATTCTGATCATAATGTCACACCAAATTTTACCATCCCATGCATTCAAATAGTTGTCTCCTCCCCACACAGAAGCATCAACCAATCCTTTAATCATCATTAATTGCAAATAGACTAGTAATGCCGTAGCAGGTACATTCTTGGTTCTCATATGCCATGCTAAAGATGGGAGATTGAGTAGAAAACATATTGTATGTAATGATATAAAAGTTGCTTGTAAATCAGCTGCCATCTTGTATGTGTGTCTTAATTTCTGTGCTTGAATAGCTTGCAAGCATATTACACCTATTCACCAGGTCCCATTTCAAAAAACGCAGAACAAAACTGGAACCTTCACTACTTATATATCTATCTATATTTTATTCACATCTCTGTGACATCATCTCCTTTTCCTGTCAAACTGAAGTATCGTTAAGATAAAAAGTTTAAGATGCATGTTTTAGAAAGTTCCCTTTGATGTACAAAAAGGGAAATTTTTTCTTTTCTTAATCTGTGCGGCTCTCCTACAGACAGATATAAATATTTATACAGTGTTGGGTGGTTGAATGTCATCGTTTGTTTCATTATAGGCTCTTACAATCTGAGTAGTAGACAGGATTTTTAAATTTAATTAGTAAAATTAAACTGTTTATTGTCAAGATGAATATCTTTTCTACGTTGAACACAACAGTAACAATTAAATCTCATCTGAAGAGTAAATCGAGACTGGTTTTTTTTCTATTTTTTTCTATTTTTTTCTATTTTTTTCTATTTTTTTTTTATCTTCGTCGTTCTATTTAGAAGACTGGATGTTCAAAAAACAATACCAAAGAACTTTCAGTGCCATTTTTTAACTGAATGATCTACCAACAAAAGGCTAGTTCAAACCATAAGATCTAAAACGTTACTGTAAAGATACAAACACAATTCAATGCAAGTTCAATTAACTAGAGAGATTAATACATAATTAAAAACATGTCAGCAGGCAAAAAAAGATGCCTGACAAAACACTCACAATCATTGTTGATACAGACTCTCAAAATAATGTTTAACGAATGCCAAAGGATGATCAACATCATGAGCTCCCATTTTACCAATACCAGGGGAGAAACATGTGATTGGTAACACTAGAACATCAGATACTAATTTAGGAACGTCAAGTTTAGTGAAATCTTTCCATGTGACTTTGGAGAATATACCACTCAAGACATAATCATTGAAATATTTAAAGATAACATCTGTCCAGATACCTGCTCCTGTCCAATTCATTGTCGTCACTTCCATATTAATATCTGATAAATGTAACTTATCCTCTTTGGATCTTTTCAATGTTTCTTCTGTAATAGCAGCAATGATTTCTCTTAAAATTGGATGACCAGGTTTAGATTGAATGACCCAATTAGCAAACTGTAATCTTCTAGCATACTTCGTTCTCCAATCAGGAGTATCTGGATCTGACTGAATACCTATAATCATTCCAATTTCCGAAGGATCAACATTTTCAGGAATCCAATTTGGAATTGGTTGCAAAGGTAAAGTATCCACGTCTGCATAAATACCACCTTTGGAATATAACATTAAATATCTGAAAAAATCCATTTTTAATATAATATCAGGTAACAATTCATAAGCTTTCACAATTTCAGGGAAATGCATATACAAATAATGAATTATAGCATTAGACGTATCATCATTGAATAACTCATGAACAAATCCTGGATTTCTAACAGCCCATTGTTCCTCACCTTTCTTATATTTAGTACCAAATCTTTCATCGTTTAAACCATACTTCCACGATTGCCATATGTAAGCAGGGAACTTTCTAGTTTGATCATATGGGAACATGTATGCCAATCTTTCACGTAACGAAGATTCTGGATTTGGTCTACGTAATTCATTTAATTGTTTTTCTAGTTTAAGTCTATCAGATTCTAATTTTGATAATCTTACCTCTTGCTCTTCAAGCAACTTCTCAGTTAGCTCATTCAATTTTTTAGCTAAATCTAACTCATCTGATGATTTTTTATTTGTGAAACCTAAACCTCCAGTCTTTTTACCATTTCTTTGTAAATTGTTGTTGTTGTTGTTGTCGTTGTTGTTAAGGTTACTATTGGAGTTGGAGTTAGCTTGCGAATTGGGACTTTGAGTTAGCACTTCAAGTAAATCGGGTGTCGAATGAGAAGATGCTCTCACCAATATCACTATAAGGATTATGATAGCAAAGGATAAAGCAAGCGTCTTTCTAAGCGTATGCGATTTCATTATATATGAAGCCATACATATATATGTATATTATGTATGTGAATGGAATGGAGCCCTGTTATGATCAATTTTGATTGATTGTAGAGATCTAAAATACTCTCTATAAAATGCCAAATCCATGATGAAACAGTCAAGAGAAATGGCTGTCATTTTCTAGAAAGTGTCATTAAACGAACAGGCGATGGACTCCGCAATTAAGCGGATTTTGGTTACTTTATTCCTTTTCATGATGATAAATATATCTGTCTTCTTTGTTTTGGGAAATGGTGGATTTATTCATACCATGGCCATGGCTAATAGAGTCAAGAAGGCTTGTGACAGGTGTAGGTTCCGAAGAATCAAGTGCCAGCTTTCAGATCCTACTGATTCTCGTTGCTCCAACTGTATAAGAATCAAAGCTCAATGTATTTTCAGTGAGATTCCACCTAAACCGAAAAGAGAATCTCAAATTAGATGGAAACATTACTCATTCATTTCTGAAAGTACTGCGGACACTGATGATGATGGTACTGCTCAACAATCGGTGTTGAACCCAGTACTGGATCAACAACTGACAAAAACACCAATTTTAGTTGAAATAGACGATCCTTCTAATGCTGCATATATGCCAAAGGATGAAATTCAAAAGTTACATGATTTTTTCTTTAACGAAATCAAATACCTATGTGACATGATCTTTATTCCTAAATACAATAAGAATTTTGATAACCGTCTTTCGATAACTCTTTGTTTGTCTTATGGCATCTGGGCTCAATCTTATTTGATGCTTGACAATATGGAAAGATCAGAATTTTTTTACAACAAAGCTGAATCTTTACTTGGCCAATTGTATACTTCTAAACACACCAGGGCTAAAATTTACAATTCGATAACGTTGGTACAAGTTTATGGTATACTGGCAGATTATGAATTTAGAATTGGTGAATGGATAAAATCATCTATCACATTGTCAAAAGTGGCCAGAATTTGCCAGTTGAAAGAGTATAACGAGTTGGACCAAATGCACCCATTTGGATTAAATGCGAGAAAAATTGAAAAAGACGAATTTATTGAAGAGACTGAAGGGTTTCCAAGCTGGGCTTTAAATGAAGAAATTAGAAGATCTTTTTTCAAAATATTCACCTTTGACAAATACTCAGCTCTCGGGATCAATGTGGTCCCATGTCTACCTCCATTGTCCATATATACACGTCTTCCATCTGCTTTAAACATGGAATTTTTTTACTCGCTTGATGAAAAAGATATACCGAAGGAGATTGGGTTTCCCAATAAGATGGGTGCTCCTTTCTTGGTTGATGGTTTGACTGCTATTAAAAGAGGCGAAATCTTGTATAATGTTAGTCCTTTTGGAGTTCATGTCTTGTTGTTAGCTATGTGCCATGAGTTAATGATTTGGTCAAGAGAAATTTGTGAACCTTCGCCAAATATCTTAACTGATAACTCAGTGAATTCAATAATTCTGAAATTTAATCAATTTAATGTTGAATTAGATTTTCTTGACAAATCATTCAGCGCTTATAAATTGAATTCTTTGGATTATTCAGATTTAGTCGTTCGTTTGTCAAAGATCAGAATGAGTCAGGCTATTATTTTACTCTTCACAGATTTGTTAGCCAAGAATCCGGAATATTACACCCCCAAAATGGATGAAATTTATTATGATTTGAAATTAAAATGCTGTGCATTAACCATTGACATGCTTGAACATATCAGCAAGACAGAATTAATAGATTTGATAGCTAAAGATCCTTTTTATTTCATGATCACACATCAGTCCATAAAATCGGCTATTCAACTTTTCATTGTCTCGGACCAAACAAACTGTAAATCATTAGATAAAGAATCCATGCGCAATTTATTATTCGCATTGAAAATAATAATGTCCATGTTTGAGAACATAAAGACTATTTCTAAGTCGCACTTGATTCATAGCTTAATTGTATTCTACTACGACAAGTTGCAAAACTGTTATACAGATCCTTATGAATTCATTTTCTTTCAAGACCAATTTGGCATTTAATAATGAACTAAGACGGTAAATTAATGTGCTCTGCTGCCTTTACGTTTATATGGCTTCACAATCAGAGTAATTACGGACTTCATTTTTTTTTTTTTTTTTGGGATTTTTATGAGTAACCAATCCCCTTTTTTTTAATACTATTAGTTGATTCAGGAGTGCTCTACTATTTTTTAAATTTTTAAATTTCTATTAATCAAGATATTATGAGATTTGACAAAAAAGTCGGAAAAGGGTAGACAAGAGCAGTGATACACAGTGTGTTATTTGCTGTGAGACGATCTTTGATCAAATTTAACATTGAATCTGTACTTTCAGGGCATTATGTCTTTGCCATCTTATTATTAAACATTTTAAACTGAGTGATTTGAGTTTGAATGGTCAGTTTCTGCTGAGTATTCTATTTGCTTGGACACTGTCGTCACCCTGATCTTTTATTCATGTTTTTTTATTCATCTTACCAGAATGGAACTATTGCTATTCGTTGCTGATAAGTATCATTTATGAATGTCGTCATTTAAAAACTGTTATTTACTAGCTTGAATGCACCAGGGTATTACATAATGTTGCTGTGTATTTGAGTGGCTACTTCACGGGTTAGAATTATCATATAATATTATATAGAGACATTTCCTTTATGCATATATAGGGTATCTGATTTGATCATAGACAACTAACTAGCTCTTTCCACAGCCCAGTGCAATCCAACTGCCCTACCCCGCCATTTTCACTCCCCAATGAGCAACGGAATAATTCCCACCCTTTACGCCCTCTTACAGCCGCCGTCATTTACCCCACTACTCCATACGAATAAAACAGATGTCCCCATATTGAAAGAAAAGCGTCTGCACTGTTGCCATTGGATGGTTACTACAACATGAATATCCTCTACCCATGCCATTTTCACTAACAATATTCCCACTTTGAAACCTGAGGAGGCCTGAGGATCTTGCTTAGTCTTTGGATGGTGACTACGCATTTCAAAACTACGAAGAAAACCCAGTGTTAGACGTCAGTTCTACTCAATTTCTTATATCAAGGTCTTTTGGCACGAGCCAACTATTTGGTCATCAATCCAGGCTCTCTCTTGGGAAGTTCCATTACTGAATATTTTGTTGGCACTTCCGATGGTTTCAAATTCACTCTCTCGACGAATCAGTTACCAAAAATTCTTGAAGTCAGAAATGATTTCTATGTATTCCAAATATTCCATTCAACAACACCGAAAAGAAGCATGGTTTATGGTCTTATTTGGGAATCAAACTGGTAAAACTCTAATAATGTCCCTGCTGACACTTGAAGAAGTCCATTCAATGCCTTTGGTTAAATACTATACCTTATACTATGTAAATCTAAGCTCTGAGACAAATTCATTAGTCTTGAAGCGAAAAACTGTTTATGGAGTTAACTTTAATGATGGAAAAACTTTGATATCTCAAGAAATGTTGAGATTCGACTAAGCACTACTCATCAACATTGTCCAGGTGTCTTTGATTTTAGTTTACATTTCAAAGAATTATGAAAATACCAGCCTAGATAGCTTGGTCCAGTTTAACCAAAATCCATAAGAATATTTAAATCGAATCACAACACATAGTAAATTTTGTATGCTAAAGTTGAATTGGCTGTGTAAGGGTGTGGAGTGTCTGAAAAAATAATTAAATGTATACACGAAGCAGATCTAGATCTCAGATGGTATGTATACCAACCAATACGTATTTCTCTCTTTACACTTGACATTTATGATACTTAGATCAATTTATGTATTTGCTCACTGATGGAGAAAACGGATAACTGAGTACCCAGTGCGATGGAATACGAAACAGTTAGGTAAGCGAGTTAATAATGATAACATTATACTGTGCAGCAATGATACTAACATAGACTACTAGAATGACTACTTTCGAACGCTGTGGGGAGTACATTGTAATGACAAAAGATGACTCTGTCCGTGTCATTGATCCATTCGTACGCAATTATTTTCAGTTTGTTGACCTAAAAACACTAATCCAGAAGCTATGCTCGCATGAAAGCGATGCAGATAACACCATCAGACCAAACAAGTATGACTACATGAACCGAGAAAGGACAATTCCTGGCTTAGCAGACTACAGAGAAATGACAACTCAACCGTACAACGTTTATTATGTTGACAATGGAGAACTGTTTGATAAAGTAACCGAAAAAGTTAACATTGACATTTACCAGAACAAATAGAATGGAATGTTTTACGCGAAAAAAAGTATGACAATGAAAGAGTTTAACTTGGTGTCCAGTAACGTTGAGGCCATTCCTTTGCATCTCGCTGGCAAAATCAATAGATCGAAGTTTCTTGTTCGTGAAAGAGCCCCAGATGGAAGCCGAGTGTATGATAACATAGACACTATTGTGGAGAATTTCAGTTTTTTGTCGAAATTTCCTTTCGTTAATTCTGGCCTGCTACATACAGAAGGAGACTATATTGCATATCGAAATGTCATCCGAGGTAAGTATGCTAATTATCTGACAGAGGCTGCCTCCATTTTGAAAGAGTTGTACCAGTATCAGCAGGTGCACAACAATCGTTACAAGGAGGTGAATGGTGCGTTTGGTGGTGAAAAAGTTGAATTTCTCAAAAGATATTCTGAAGAGACTATTTTTAGATACAATAGGATCATTTCGTATTTCTATATGTATCTGTTGAACTGGAGCTTGTTTTCAATCTCTAGTATTGGAACCGTATCTACTGAAGTTGCCAACTTGATATCGATGTTGAAGGTCAATATTGGTATGGGGCATGACATTCCAGGGAAGTGTAGATTATTGTTCTCTTTGATGAAGAAGCTGCTGACAGACAATGATCACGCAAACTGGTTTATGAAGATTGTCAATTTGTCGTTGTACAACCCAGATAAGCCGTCTGTGTTCAAGGATGATGTGCAGGTACTTCAAACTGTTCATGCGTTGAAATTTCTTATCAAATTCTCACTAAATTACGGAACTACCAGGGCTGATGATATAGATTTCAATTTGTCAGTCTTTGGCTACAGTGGAGCAGAAGCTGTGCCAGCAGCAGATATAGTTGTTCATTTGAATGCAATCGGGAAACATGTGTTTGATGAACAGAAGGCCAGTCTAGGGGTAGAGTGCCTTAATGATATGGCGTTTGATAGTGTTATTTTGAAAGACAAAGGAAAATTTGACCAGAAATATGGACTGTCTCTGTATAAAGACTGCTTGAAAAGTTACAAGGAGAGTTTGCTCGTTTTATCTGAGGATTGTGAAGACTTCATTTCGATTGACTCGATGTGGAGAATTTTGGAAGATTCAAGACCGATGATTTCAAGTTGGCAATCACTTGATCAGTTGGTGCCTTCACTCAGATATAAGGTCAGGGTTAGGCTTGGCAAATCCTCTGCTGAACTATCTTGTGTTCGTATTACAAAAGTAATCAATGAGCTAACTGTGTTGTTGTCTGTGCTGATGTGGATTAGCTCAGGGATGAAACTTCGATTTACCGAACTTCTGTCGCTTTCGTTTCAAGGAAGCAAGAACAATCTTAGGTACGATCCCTCGAACGGGTTAATTTATATTGTATCTAGTTACTACCAAAACCAGATATATGAAAATCGGATTCTTTATTTGAACACAGGTGTTTCACAGGTTTTACTTCACTACATGGTTGTTGTTCGTCAATTGTTTCTCTGCATGACATCAGTCAAATTTTCACTGGGAAAAATGGTTTTACGAACTATAAGTGAAGAGGAAGCAGAATCTGACAGGGCTCAGAACGTATTGGATATAGAAAATCTAGATGCTGAGCTAGAAGAGAATCAATCTATGTCTGTCGAGCAACAGATTGAACTGAATTTGGATCAGGTGATGAAAGTTTATTTGTTCATGTGGGTTGAGCCTTTTAGTTTTAAAGTCACATTTACGCCTATTTTGCAGTTTACTAGGATGCTAGAGGTGCACAATGTATTACGGGACTATCCGCCTTTGTCGATTTCACATCTTCGTCAAGCTTCTGTGACAATTAATCGCCGAATCAGGGTTCTTGGATTAGACTTTCAGATGAAGATCATTCGACAGGTTAAAGAGTCATTTGGACATTCTTATCAAACAGGGCAGATCAATTATGGACTGTACAAGCGGTTGGCTTCTCGCCAGGAAAGTATGGATGCGAATTTTACTGCATATATTAGCAGCAGAGACTGGAACAGATGGCTGGGAACAGAAACAGATTTGGAGGTAGAGACACCGAAGTTGCAAAGCCTGGATGTTGTTCATTCGACACTCTTCAGAGCGAATGATATCAAACAGGCAGAGTCGGCGCTGAAGATAAAATTGCGGGATGAACAACGAGAAGCTTGTTATGAAATATATTTCAACTCTGCGCCGTTTTGGGTGTTTCAGGCAACAACAGGATTTGGAAAAAGTATCTTGTTTAGTATTGGTTTGAAATTGATGAAGGGATCTCTTAACATTTTAGCTGTGCCGTACTTGGCGCTTATGGAAGATCTAAAAGTGCGTTTGATCAGTTTAGGATTTACGGTTGGATTAATCACAGATCTACCGCAGGATGCTTTATGTGACGTATACATTGGTGTATATGATCATTTGATCAGAAAAGATATATTGTTCTTTGTGAACAGTTTTAGATCGTGTGGTGCGTTCATCATAGACGAATGTCATACGTTGATCAGTGACTTGGAATACCGAGATAAACTTGCAATGTTGCATTTGATCAAGTTTAGCAACTTTCGATTTGTTCATTGTTACTCTGCTACTATTCCCAGTCAGAAAGTTTCCGAGATCTGTGAAATTCTTAGGTTGGAAAACAGACCGGAGAGATACATCAACAAGGTGGAATCGTTACCGCATAATGACCGATTATATGTTCACATTGACCGATGCACGGGGAGTCTGAATGACAGATTACAAGAGTTGATCAGTAATCATGGTGGTGGTGGCTCGAAGTGTATTGTATTTTTCAACTCGATAGCATTGCTTGAGGAGGCTTTCGACTCTTTGCAGAATGAAGGTTGCGTCAAAATTCATTCGAAGATACACTCTCGTGACTGCATTACAAGTTCAATACGATCATTTCTAAGCGACAAAGAGACTACTTGTGCGTTTACAACAAAAAGGATGGTGAATGGTATCGACTTATCGTCGTTGAATTATGTCATATTTTATGATCATGTTCCCGAAGACGTTGAAATGATACACGCAGTAGGTCGAATTCGAAGATCAGGCACTGCAACTATATTGGTGAAGTCAATGATCAAATACTGCTTCACTAAAATGATGTGTCAGTATTATGACATTGAGATGAAAGGATGTGTCAATTGCTGTGGCGTACGCCAGGAGCAGGCTTCAGGTTCAATTGATTTGGATTCAAATGGTAGAATATCAATTGCTACTTCTTCAGGCAATTCATCAGTTGCTTCTTCTTCAGATGATTCATCAACTGCTTCTTCTTCAGATAATTCATCAATTGATGTTTCTTCAGATAATCTGTCAATTGCTTCTTCTTCGGATAATTCACCAATTGATGTTTCTTCAGATAATTCATCAATTGCTGCTTCTTCAGGTAACTCATCGATTGCTTCTTCTTCAGATTCAAGAGGGAAGAAAAGACGGAAGAACCAGTTACTAGTGCAGATGATTAAAAACAATAGAAAGAAGTATGCAGGAAATCGGATTCGGAACTAGTTAACTTTCTTTGTCAGTGTTATTCACTTTTTTATTCTCTTTGATTATAATTTTTATTTGTTAGTGTGATTGACTGTTATGTAGGTCTTATGCTCTTAGGGAAATAAATTGAATAGTATATATTTAATGGAATAATTTAGTGATATGAATATATAGTGGAGGTGATCAGTGTAAACAGTAATGATTTAGCAAATATTTTTTAAGGTTAGTAAAATAAAAAATATCAGTAATATATTATTATTTGATGAGACTACGAAGAAAAGTTGAAAGATGAAAGTTTATAGAGATCTATAAATACGTGATTAAAATAAGTTGATGTAGTATATCGGAATTAGTTGACATAATGAAAATAAGCAGTATGAATTGACAAGTAGTGGTTGAATACAATAAAGGAAGGCTTGATGATTGAACGCTAAGTGTAAGAAGAGATTAATTAGTGGATTAGTGGGTAATATGTTAAATTGGTTGGATTATTATGGTTGATTAAGGAAAGTGAAGCAAAAGATAGGTTGTATTTTCTTCAGAATTGAATCTGTACTTTCAGGACATGATAGTTAATGTTTCAAATGAATAATCTATTGTTGATTTGTTATTGAATAAGATTTTACCAAGTGACGATTTCGTCGGTGGAATTAGCATTCACTGATGCAGATGTCAGTATTCGAAGAATCTTAAGTTAAATCGTCTGTCACATTCAAATTGACAAAGAAAAAAGAACAAGATGAATGGAGGGTCCAGTGAATCATAACGGATTAAATGTTTGATTTGTTTGCTCGATTTAATGTGGTTGATTTAATTAAAAGTGTCCCAATTCAGAATCAATTATTTCCTGGATTAGTTTTAGCATACGACTTTTTAAGATTAAGATGAGGAATAAGTGGTGATACGATATTTTGAGAGTACTATTAGATATAAGTTGTGAATTAATCTAGAGAACGGCAAGAACGAGAATGATTGTGGTTTAAAAATCATAAAGATACAGTAATCTAGCATCTGATTTGTTTGTCATCGAATGAATATGTTTGGTTTTTAATAGCAGCAAAGTCAGAAGGGCATGGCTAAGATATTGATAGATAAGTAGTAGATGATTAGTTGAAAGCTCTAGTCTCAGAAATAGAGATTAGAAAATATGATTAAGAGAGATAATGAAAATGAAAATTTAGTGGTTGGATTAATCAGACTGTAAGCTGTATGATGATTTAGTGGAAGAAATTGGGATAGAAGATGGCAAAGAAAGTTCTTTGAGTGAATAAGAATTTGTTTTCTCATTTATTTATAAGAAGGTTAATGGATAATATTCATTAGGGGTTAATTCTGGCTCGTCAGGTTCAGCTACCAGTTCAAGAGGAAGAAAAGACGAAAGAACAGAGAAAATGATGAAGAACAATGGAGATAGTAAACTTTCTTTGTTGTGTGAATGACTATATTGTCGGTATTATGTAGTAATCTTTTATTTATTTCGTTAGCAAAATAAAAATTAGATGTAAGTTTAAGAAAGTAGAATCAGTTTATTATTACTGGTAAATAACTAGGTTCTTGGAATTCTAGAATTAAAACTTGACTAGGACATGATATCTATACAGTATGATAAGCTGTTGGAGCAGACGCAATATCTTGTATTTTAGAGTAAAAGAACAAGGTGGTGAAGAATGATCAATATTCAAACATTTGAAAAAGAAACTATTTTATGGATCAAAAGTTAATACTAGAAGAGCTGTATCGTCTGACTGACAGAAAATCTTACAAAATGTGATTTCGCAAAGAAATACAGAATAAGGATTATAGGTCAGTGGATTTATGATTGAATTTAGAAAGTGAAATGTTGTTATTTGAGTTATTAAGTAGTTGGAAGGAGTAGAGATAAAAGAGGTTTTGACTGTGGGAAGAAACGTTAAGCTGCTGATAATTTGGGTAGTAATATTAAAATATTAAAAGAAATAAATCTAGAAGTAATTTAAGCCGGTTATCAGAGCTTATTGCAGAATAAGTTCTCATTAACTCGTATGGATACTAATAACATGGCTGCTGTTATGTTTATTAAAGGTCTTGGTAAGGATAAATTCATTATGTTTAGAGGAAGAGCCAGAATTATCCGAGCGTGAAAGAAGTTCTTTTATTTTTTGTTATTGTTAGTCAACTAATGGTCAGGTCGTTTTTCTTTTATCTATTTTTGTTACTGTGTGATCGTTATATTTTCTGTTTGTTCTTTCTGTTTGGCGTTTGGCTAATATTGGATAATGGTAGCGTGTTGAGAATTGAAATTCGTCGTCCACTGACCAGCCAATATACACGGTGACTCAGAACGCAGGGTGCAATATGCAGGGTGACTCACTAACTGACAATATGCATGCTGGCTTATTGTATGTTCTAAGTGCCGGGGCGGAAATTAAATTTTAATTTTTGCGTTTTGGAGCCAAGCCAAAATTGTCAAACATTACTAGTACTTGTTAATTAAATATAATATAATTATAAATAAATGAACAAAAGCCAGCCCTTTGATGACCAATCCACTGCTGGGCTAAGCCAAATCTATATAACTTTCCTTCCACACATTTTGGCGCCAAAATTTACAACCAAAATTTAATCTCCGCCCCAACACTAATATGTACCTATCTCTAGATATATAAAGAGGGGCTATTTCTCATATTTATCATCCTATCCATTAAGAATATATTTTATATAGCCTTTATAATTATCGATTATATTCAGCACTGTATTTGATTTACCGCAATTTTACACATACAGTACAGAAACCTAAATATCCGTTTACATTCATTTGTCATGCCAGCCGTTGAAAACCCACTAGAGGTCGTTGACATCTCAGAGATCAACCAGGAGACAGCTGACAAGCTCTTACATGCTGCTTCAACTCAAGGTTTCCTCATGGTGGAAGGCCATGACTTCACACAAGACGAAGTTGACCTAATTTTTGGAACGTCAAAGAGATTCTTCGACTTACCATTCTCTGAAAAAAACAAATGCCCTATTGACGCAACTAATGCTGGTTATACTGGTATTGGTGTGGAGAATTTAGAAGAGGATGACTTGAGCAAATCCTTAGGCGACCCTAAAGAAGCTTTCAATTTTGCTAATTTGGATTTGGATACGGGAAAAGCCAATAATGAAATCCCAGAATTCTTTAAAGAGAAAGCCAATAACGAAGTTGTTACAAATACAATCGTCAAATTCAGAAGAGTGTTTGTCAAACTTTTGGAGCTATTAGCTATAGGTTTGCACATCGATGAGTCTGAAGGAGGATCTCAATATTTTGTCGATAGACATGGCAGTCAAGCACCAGGAGGTTCTACTTTCAGACTTTTACATTACCCATCTCCAGTCAAACCAGGAATGACACAAGAAGAAATCGATCAACAGAAAGAAGTCAATGTTGCCGGAGCACACACGGACTACGGATGTCTCACATTATTATTACAACGTGCAAACGAAGATGGTTTACAGATTTACTCTGGAGGCTCAAAGAAATGGCAATCTGTCCCATTTGTTCCTGCTAGCGAAAAATTCGCTAAGAAGGGTAATGCACCACCTTTAGTTATCAATATTGCTGATCAATTGTGCTACTGGACCAATGGTTTATTGAAATCTACAGTCCATAGAGTCAGATTTCCATCTAAATTGTTAGATGAGGGTAAACCACGCTACTCTATTGTTTTCTTCATGGCTCCTGCCCATGATACGCTGTTGGAGCCTGTTCCTTCTGAAGCTGTTCGGAAGATTGAGGGTAGAGGTGCTGCTCAATATCTGGCTAAACACGGTGTTAGTCTTAGTGCTAAGGAACATTTAGATAAGAGATTGGCTGCTTCTTACGGTTGGGATAAATAACTATGGTTCCATAATTGTATGACGTTTTTTGGCGGCCCATAATATTGGAGCCTATTATATTAGTTTTTCGTTATATTTTTATATTAGTATTTGATTCGAATTCAAATATCACTGTACATAACATTCATTTAATAATAATTAATTAGATATGCATGAAATAATAATTAATTAGACTACGTTTTTTTTTTTTTTTTTGGTTGAAACCAGAGAGGTTAGGAATTGTTCAGTTGGGGTAATCACTTAGGTTTAGGTTTCACCGTATTTTTATCACCTTGAGCTCAGTTGCTGCAATTGTTGGGCGCTAAATTTTTAGTGTACAAAACAGTATGTCCGTATTGTTACTCCACAAAGATACACTTTCAACTTAGGTTAAAACTTTAACTTTTACGCGCCCACTCATATTTAAACAAACATTAATGACGTATTTATATTCTACTTTACCCTACAAATTCCCTTAAATTCAAACACAATGCTGCATTTGTAACTGTAGTTCAAGCTTCGTAATATAAACGTAGTATATCTCTTGTAGGGACATGGTTGACGTTGTATGTGTCTTAAATAATGGTACGTGACTCAGGATGATGGAAATCATGATAATTCTTGGGTTTACAAGTGATTTGTCTTAATTGCTCTTGTATGTGATGTGCATATTAAAAGACCCATTAACTAGCCACACGCTCTTAAATGGTGCACGGTGATTCGGTTATGCCTTAATTGCTGGGAAATAGAAAGATTTATTGTCCATACATATATGAAATTTCGCGTTTTTGGCTATGCATACTAAATTACTATGGG